>JAJJMA010110797.1:0-28953 GCA_023529015.1 Papaver nudicaule | reverse complement strand
CAACAATAATTGTGTTTGTGCTTGAATTTTATATTCGGGTACAATCATTGGCGCCAACTAAGGGGAGTTCGATAAACCCTATAAAGCGAATTTATTTTTTTTCTGAAAGAAAGATGGTCAGAATCGAAGAATATTCAGCATCATCAGCACCCAGCTCGCGACATCAGCATCCTTGGAACCAACCTGACGGTTTCCAATATCCTGAATAAAACATCCCAACAGGAGCCGGTTGGGGATCTTTGGCTGCAGCTGGCGAGATGTTCGATGATTTTGATGCTGGTGACTATTATGGTGATGAATACGATGACCTCGATGCTGATGATGAAGGTGAGAGATCCGTGACTCCCTGTGCAGATCCTGAACCAGCACCTGATTTTATGCAGCATCTGTATAACGAATATCAACACTGGCAAAACGCCAGAAGACAAGAGAGGCCAACATCCAATACAGCTCAAAACCCAAGGCCTCAACCAAACGGAAACGAAAACCAGAGACCTAGATCTGTGTTTGAACGCCTGGGACCAGTTGTGGTCCCAACGGGAGATCTTCCTAGGCGAACACACCCTGTACAGGGAAACTGCCATGGTAATGCTGGTTTAGCAGACCGTTCTGGACGTGGACGTGGACGTGGTCATGAACAAGAGTCACCATCTGAGCAAAGCACCGCTCAGATCTGTTCTGGAGTCAAGCGCTTGAGGAATGACCTTCGAGGTCAGACAACAAGGAGAGACAGAGGACGAGATGATCGCAACAGTTCGGGAAACGACACGGCCAACAGTGACGTTGCACCCCGTAGGAAAAGAGTTAGGCCAGACGACCATAGACCCAGTCGAGCACATCGACAGAATTCTCCTGAACCTATGGATATTGGCGACGTTGGTGCCATCACTGAGGCACGTCTCAAAAAGATGATTGATCGCGCTTTAGCCAGGAAAGAAGGCAGAGAAGATAACTGAGCCGACTCCATCGGAGCGCTGGAGCGCCGTTTAATGAAAGAATCAGGAATTTTCGTCCACCAGAAAATTTCCAGATTCCGAAATTACCACAGTTCGATGAAAGATCAGATGACCCATCACAACATGTGCTGCTCTACGAGACAGCAATGACGTTATGGGAGAGCGAAGATGAGCTGATGTGCAAAATTTTTCCGCAGTCGCTGACTGGTGGGGCCATTGTATGGTTCAACTCGCTCCGGTCAAGATCAATTGGTTCGTATGATAAACTTATCGAAAAGTTCTTTCAGCAATACAAGCATAACAGGCGTAATCGGAAGGAGGTTCACTCCCTTTTCCGATTAAGAGTGCAAAGTGGGGAGACTTTGAGGAAGTTTACCCAACGGTTCAGACAAGAACTCGCAGAGGTGGATAACGCCAGTGACCAGCTAGTCATCGAAGCGTATAAACAGGCAATTCCACCAGATAATTCGGGAATTTACAGTTCCCTTGTTCGTGAACCAGCAAGAGACCTGGAGGAGCTGTACGAACGAGTTGAGCAGTATGCTCGTGTGGAAGATGATTTAAGAGCTCGAAGAGAAGCAGAAAAGTCCACCCACCAGTCACATGATGGGAAGAAAGATAAGTCAAAGAACCGACAGAATGGGCAGAACAATGATCGTGTGGAATCTGGCAAGAATCGACACGAGAAGAGGGATATTGGTGATAAAGGTCAGGACAGGAAACTGACACCTTTAAGTATCGGGCTCTCTGAATTATATAACAAAGTGAAAAAGGAGTTGAGTCCACCCAAACCGTTGTCAAAGGATTCGCGTGATAAACGCGACAAGAAGAAATACTGCAACTATCATAGAGATATTGGGCACTTTACAGAAGATTGTTGGGCACTCAAGTCTGAAATTCAGAAGATGATCGACGCTGGTAAATTTCAGGAATACGTGAAAAAAGACAATGCACGAGAGTCAGTACGTCAAGCATTGAATATAAATCATGTCATCAATGTCAGTTATGCCAGGATTCATTCGATGACCTGGCGTGCTGCGAAGGACGAGACGAGAACGAAGCTCAGGCAGCTGAAAGAGTGGTATGTTCTCAACCACGTCAACTTTCTTGAAGGAAAGGGAGCAGAAACTCTGGAGGTGGGATGCACGAAAATCGAGTTCACAGATGAAGACAAAAAAGGAGTCTATTACCCACACAACGATGCTGTTGTCATTACTGCTTGGATTGGCGTATTCCGTGTCCATCGAGTTCTTGTGGACACAGGTAGTTCAGTGAGCGTCTTATTCTCGGGTGCTTATTCAGCCATGAACCTGTCTGAAGATTTGATCGAAGAGGATGAAAATCCGGTGATTGGTTTCAGTGGAGAAACCACCAAAGCTATCGGCAAAGTGACACTACCTATGACTGTAGGAACCAAAACTGTTGTCAGCAGTTTTCTTCTACTTGACTGCCGAGCTCCTTACAATGCAATTCTGGGACGTGACTGGATACATGCGATCGGAGCTGCCACGTCGACATACCATCAATGTCTGAAGTTCGTCGTTCCTGAAGGAGTTATTAAAGTTCGAAGCGACCAGATGGCGGCCCACAAATGCCATGAAAACGCCATGGAGGAGTACAGAAAATCTGATGTGACTGGTCATCACATCTTGCAGACAGAAACCAAATAGCAATTACAGCAACCTCTCCCGACTGAATCATATAAGGGAGAGGATGCTGCTGACCCACCAACAATCGATAAGTTGGTGGAGGTGCAGATTGGGAACGAAGAGCATAGAACTACGTTCGTGGGAGCAGATTTACCCCAACTTGAGCGAGATGAGTTGATTGCATTGTTAAAAGCGAATGTGGATGTTTTCGCTTGGGACTTTTCAGAAATGCCAGGAATAGACCCCAGTGTGGCTTGTCACAAGCTAAACATCAACGAAAGTCCAGTTCGTCAGAAGCCTAGAAATATGTCAACCACAAAGAAGGCTGGAGTAATGGTCGAGGTCGAGAAACTTTTAAAAGCAGGGTTTATTCGTCATGTGTCCACAATGGCTATCAAACATTGTGGCAGTTCCGAAAAAGAATGGTAAAATTCGGGTATGTATCGATTTTACTGATTTGAATAAAGCGTGTCCGAGTGATCCGTATCGCCTACCAAGGATTAATGATCTGGTCGATGCAACTTCTGGATACAAGAGACTGTCATTCATGGATGGTTATTCTGGATACAACCAGATACCATTGTTCGAGGAGGATCAAGAGCATACAGCTTTCATAACTGACAAAGGAGCATACTGCTATACTGTGATGCCGTTCGGGCTCAAAAACGCAGGTGCTACATACCAGCACTTGGTAGACGATATGTTTGTCGACTTGATAGGCAAGACTGTGGAGGTTTATATCGATGACATGGTAGTAAAGTCGGAACAGGAGAGTTCACACCTGCAGGATTTGCAGCAGGTTTTCGATATTTTGAGGCATTATAGGATGAAGCTTAATCCAGCTAAGTGTTCATTCGGGTTATCATCTGGCAAGTTCCTCGGGTACCTGATGACCCATCGAGGAATTGAAGCGAATCCAGAGCAAATTAGAGCCATCTAGGAAATGCCATCACCAAAAACGAAGAATGAAGTTCAGAAACTCGCTGGTCGTATAGCTGCTTTGAGGCGTTTTATATCAAACTCTTCTGACCGATGCAAGCCATTTTTCGAAGTTCTGAAAAAGGCACCCAAGTTTGGGTGGACAGATGAATGTGAAAAGGCGTTCGAGGCAATTAAGTTGTATTTGTCTACTCCACCAGTTTTGGTTAGTCCAAAGTCTGGGCAACCTATTGGGATTTACCTAGCTGCGACGGAGGGAGCTGTGAGTGCTGTTTTGTTCATTGTTGATCCACATGAGAAGCCAGTTTATTACATCAGCAAACGGTTGACTGGAGCAGAACCAAGGTACACCAGGATCGAGAAAATAGCGTTGGCCTTAGTTCATGCTTCACGACGTCTCAAACCTTACTTTCAGTGTAGAGAGATCATTGTTTATTCCGAATACCCGTTAAAAAAAATTCTTGGACGAGTTGATGATTCAAGCCGCTTGGCCATATGGGCAAACTATCTGGGAGCTTATGAAATTACGTACGAGACCCGCACAGCAGAAAAGGGACATGCTGTTGCTGCTTTAATGGCAGATTTTCCTGTTACCGCCACGTCAGCAAGCCATGTGCCACGTCAGCAGTCCATGTGCCACGTCAGCAGACAACTGCGTCAGCATAACGCCACGTCAGCATGATCGCACAGTCAGCAGCACAGTGTGCTGACACGTGGCGATGACGGGGCAAAACAGAATTGCCGTAAGAAGGATGCCGGCGGCAAGGAGCCGGCGGCCGGAGCTGGCGGCCAGAGCCGGCGGCCGTGACCGGCGGCCTTCACCGGCGGCCGTGGTCGGCGCCGGCAGGTCACCTGTGCGACACGTGTCGTTTTCTGTCAAACCGGGTCAACTCGGTTGACCCGGTCCGCTGGGTCGACCCAGCAGTTGATTCTTCCTGGCGGACCGGTCCGACCCGGCCCGCTGACCCGACCCGGTCCTGTTCGGGTTGGGTTTGCCTTTTGTGTTTTGGGCTTCCATCTCCTTTCTTTTGCAGGCAACCTTCCAGTCCACTTGCGCGGCCCACCGTCTGCAGATCCACAGGGATGTTCTGGAGACTTCTGGAATATTCTGGAAGGCTTGGAGTCCAAGTTCTGGAGACTTCAGGATTATTCTGGAAGGCTTGGAGTCCAAGTAATTACAGTGTTTCCATATTTCGAAATTAGGTTTTGACCTAACCACTACCCATATAAATAAAGGGGTCTGGATCACCAAAAGGTACGCAATAAATCTCATACATATTCACCTGTGCAAAACACCTACTGACTTTAGCATCGGAGGGTTTTCTGCAGGTACCCCCCCTCTCTTTCAAATCCAGTTCCTGTGAAGATCGAAGACTGCAATCCAGAGATCCAGTTTACAATTTCTGCGTTCTACATCAACAATAATTGTGTTTGTGCTTGAATTTTATATTCGGGTACAATCAGATTAATAGGCACATTTTCTGGGTTTTGCGAGGATTCACTGTTGCAAGTCTGGGCTTTGTATGTTCCAATGGGGGATGATAACCCGGTTTGCTTTTTTTGGCATCGTATTTATGCAAACGCATAACCTGGCAATGATACATTATAAATCAGCAAGCATTGCAATTGTTATAATGTATCATTGTCCTGTTATGTTTTTACATGTGCACATTCAGGATTTGTTCAGGCACATTCAGCGATATCAGTGTAAAGCTTTTCGTGATTATCAGAATCGATGGGCACATTCGGCTACCATTATCTTTGTTTTTTTGAGGATTCACTGTCGCAGTACCATCAAAGTGCAGAAGGGGAAAGATATGACTGTATTGGTCCTGCAAGATTCTTTTTAAAAATTGGAATAAATTCGTAACCATCAAGTTCTCATACAATGAATTTACTCCAGTTTTTGTAAAGAGCCTAGCAGGCCGGGATAGGTATGCAACTATGAAACAAGAGTTGTAGTTGTGTTTCAAGGACGGTTTGTTTCCCATTGGTGAGTGAACTATTATTATACCTGCTCAGAAAATCAAAATGTATGAGTATTTGGTCGAATTAGATGTATGTTGCATTTAGGTCTCCCTGTTGTAGGAGATAGTTAAGGTCAAACTTTGTTCATGCTATATTTGCTAGATGTATGAGTATTATGGCATGTTACATAATAATAAGAGAATTGTATGGGTATTCGGCGAGTAGTGAACTTTCATGTGATGGATGGAGCTTTAGCCAATGAGAGGCTGGTGTACTCACTCTTGTATGTCAGCAAATTGCTTCTTGTTTAGACGCAATCAACCTACACATATGACGATGCTGTGTACTGGCTCATTTAGCTATATTGACTGTAGAATTGCTTATCCTATAATGACAGCAGAATCACTTTATGTGAAGATGCTTGCAGTGAATTTTTCTATTTTATTTGCCATGTATGCAGTTAGCATAAGTTACTATTCTACTAGTTAGTAACATGAATCACATGAATTTTGGTGAAATCACATGCTTTGCAGTAGTTCTTTCTATTATACAACTCATTATCAGTTACGTTTTGTGGTGAAATTTGAGCAAGTTGTACCTTGTTCTCTCTTCCATATAAGATGAGAATTATGTCGTAGGTGTATGCCAGGGCTTCGACAACCCTACCACACAACCTAAACTGAGATGAAGTTGTTTGTTATACCCAATGTAACATGTCCCTCCTTTTCTAGAAGATAGACACATTTGACTTTTTTTTTTCCAAACAGTCAAGGAACTTAATATTGGTTTTATTAAGTTTGTTAATTTTTGAAAAAAAACTCAAACGTGCCTATCTTTTAGAACCGGAGGGAATATGATTATAGACAACTCTATTAGTGGGTCATATTATCTTGTTAGGGAATTGTCCGGTCAAACCCACTAGCGTTGGTATGTCAAGCTAGTTGTCAGTTTTAGGTGTCAAAACTCAATTCTTGATTTAGCCTACTAGAGTTTAGATTTCGGAAATGGGATATAGAAAAACTAGTAGAGACCTTGAAGACGAAGACTGTGAAGACAAAGAAGACATCAATTATTCTTCATCGACAAAAGGTTAGTAGGAGTTATGACTTTATGGATAGGGGACCTCGAGAACAAGAAAGACTGATTTTAGCAGATTATCTTGTTGGAGATAGCTTGGCGCTGCATCTATATGGTAAGCATTCTATAACTTGATCTTTGGATGCTTAACAAGTTCTTCAGGTTGCAATTTTTGTTGTTAGCTTGTCTGTTTATTTTATTACTGGATCTAACCGGAGCTTTTCGTTTGACGTTTGTTAGTCCATGCTTCTCGAGTATAGTTATTTCATATAGTTAACAGTTGCAATGCTTCTTAACAAACTGCTTCATTCTGGCCATTTCTTTACTACAAAATACTCGTTAATAGCTCCCCTCATGATGGATGGTGGAAGATCCTATCTTATTTTTATTATTTTGATGGGTTTTCTGTCTTGCCTTTTAGTATTCACGTTGAATACGTATCTGATGAAAAATGTTACAAATTGCAGAAGGAACACCTCGAAGATACTCCCGATTATCATTTAGGCAAAGACTAAAGGTTGCGGTTGATGTTGCTCGGGGTTTGTGTTATCTCCATGATAAAAGCCTTCCTCATGGTAACTTGAAGCCAACAAATATACTTCTGAGTGGAACAGATCTTAATGCTAGGATCACGGATTACAGTCTCCATCGCCTAATGACACCTGCAGGAATTGCAGAACAAATATTAAATTTTGGGGCACTAGGATATGGTGCCCCAGAGTTGCGCAGTGCATCAAAACCCCTGCCATCATATAAGGCAGATGTTTACGCTTTTGGGGTAATACTCATGGAACTGTTAACTAGAAGAAGTGCAGGTGACATAATCTCAGGTCAATCAGGAGCTGTCGATCTCACCGATTGGGTTAGGTTGTGTGCTCACGAAGGCCGGGGAACAGAGTGTTTCGATAGAGAAATGATTGCAAGTGGGGAGCAAACATCTCAAAAAGCCATGGATGATTTGCTTTCTGCGTCACTTAAATGCATCCTCCCTGTAAATGAGAGGCCTAACATCAGAACCATATATGAGGAATTGTGTTCTGTATCTGTTTAAATTTTTTTGTCTTCTTTTGTAAATGTATCATTGGGGAATTAGTTTTTTTCTTCTCTTTCTCCTGCTGACTTGATTATTTTTCCTCCTTAGTTGGGTTTTTCTTGTAAGCCTTTTGATGTTGGCTAATCTTTCGATTTTTTTTTGTCTTGTAAAGGGATATGATTGATTCCATTGATTATATTCTTCTATTCTACTTTCTCTATTCTTTCGAAATATAGTCGACTACTTTAGTAGTGATAATAGCGATTGAGATCGTATTCTTGTGTAACGTGGCCTTGTGTCATGACCAGTGTTTGATCCCACAAATACTGTGAGTACAAGAATGAATGAGATAGATTCGATGCCATGTGTCTATTGCAATGGTTTGCTTGCAAACTGTTAGTTGGATATGGATGAATCTAAAGGAGTACTCTTGAGCAAAGAGTCCATGGATCACAGCTGAGGACGTTCTCACGTCTAAGTTCTGGCTCAGCCCAGTACTTCCAGCGGAATCCAGATTTGACGAAATCTGACAGGCGCACGGTTCACAAACCGGTTTGCGTACCAGACACTCGGAAATTCCCTGAGTTCGAGATGGCTATTTTGTTCACGTACCAGTACGTGAACCTGACGGTAGCTATCTTACTGGTGTCGGATTTAGTGAATATTCTCCTAGAATTTCACCCTGAGTCAAATTCCAAAACTCCTTTATCTCTTAGATGGACTTGTGTAAAACATAAATACCTTTTGTGTTCCATCTAACGATCCTCAATGAGTCAATAAGATAAGATTATCTCTGGTCTGTTGGATTTCTATCTTGAAGTGTTTTTGAGCCAACAAAACACTTGGCAGATAATTCTAAAAAGAATTCCAATTGAGATTAATCTCTATTACTTGGTTGGCAAGTTTAGGGTTTCCTTAACTTGTGGGACAAGTTGATTGCTTAATTCCAAAGCAACCTATCTTATTGAGTGCTATAAATAGAGGTGTCTACGAACAAATACCGCAAGCTTCAAGCATACGTGAAGGTCCTTAGGGAAGGTAGCGTAAACTCTTTTCACTTCGGTGAATGCTTGTTGTGGTATAGTCATCCTCTATAGGTTGCAGCTCCTCTGGGAACTCCCTACGACTATAAAGACTTCTCTTGAGAGTTGGGAAGCACAGGTAGGAGATTGAAACCATCTTTGGTTGAAATCGGATTAACCTGTAACCTTGGTAACCTGATCACGTTCTTGTCTATTCTAAAGTCCGTCTCTTCTGATATACGTCTATTCAAGAACTGATACGTTACTCAACAAGGTTGGAAAGGTAGCAACGCACGGCTTCACTCGGTGTTGTAAGACCTAGTTGGCTCCAGTTATACAAGTTCCTTAAGTGGTTCTTCGTGTATAACTGAGGTAGATTCAAATTGGGCATTGCTTACTTGGTTTGCGTGTCAGCCCCGATTCAAGAAGTAGATTTCCATATGACCTGGATTTAACAATCTGAAGGAAGTCATCTTGTGTGTGGTAAACTGATAGAGGACAGTTACACCATAGGTCAACAGTTTGGTTGAAAAGCCAGTATTGCTGACACAAGCCTTTGGCATCGGTAACTCCTAGGCCTGTAACGGACGTCAGCTAGGGGAATCAAGTGCGTGACGATCTGTGGGGGATCCAGAGACGTAAGGAAGGCGACATTAGCCAATTCGCTTAGCCAATTCGCTTGGAGGGCTTGAGTTGGTCTCTGCTACATCCGAGACCGAAGTCTTATAGTAGGCTAGTGTTTGTAGTCAGTTTGTACTGGGCGGTGTTCAAACTGGACGAGGTCCCGAGGTTTTTTTGCAAGGCAGTTTCCTCGTTAAAAAAACGTTTGGTGTCTTGTGTGCTTTTACTTTCCGCATTATAACTCTGATTTATAATTAAAGCATCAAGTAATACGTTATTGCATAACTGTGAAGTTGACTCCAAAGTACTCTTTGTCGAGGTTTAACAACTCCAGTTATAAGTGTGGATATTGATTTTTGAGATCGTCAATACTTCAACCATAAGACTCACGAGCCAAAACAAAAAGTTGGTAGTATTTCGGTACCCCTTCTTTTTCAGTTCTTATTACAATGGCTGTTCTGTCAACTATATATAGACAACTCAAAGCTTTGTTTCATTGTTTCGAAGAACTCTCACATCTGAGGTCGACGGACTACTTCGACGTCTTGTATATAAGCTTCTTCGGATCCAAGGTATCATTACAGAACATCACATAAACTGCAAACTGCCAAAACACACAACCTTCTAATCTAGGGGTAGTAATAACACAGGCAAAAATGTATGTATCTATTTTGCCTTGTGCAGTTTTATAAATTTAGGATTGTGAATGAGTGCAGTGAATGGACGTATAAACGGTTGTATGATTTTCAGAGTTTGAATGAAATGTGTGTTAGTTGAATGAGAATGGATGTATTTCAGTGGGAATGAATTGAAAATTACAGGATTTCGATTCAGTATTGCAGGTTTAGAAATGAATTGTATTGTATTGCAGGTTCAGGAAAGAACTGTATTGCAGGTTCACAAATGAACTGTATTCCAGATTCCGGAATGAATTGAATTCCAGATTCCGGAATGAATTGTATTCCAGGTGCAATTGTAACGCATGGCTTAACGCTTGTCAGCGTTATTTTTTTTTAAAATAATACAGTTTCTTCCAACGATAACAGATGTTACACAAATCTGTTAGTTGCAAAAACACGTGGCAATCCTAAAAACTGTTACAGATGCGTTTTCCACGAATACAAACGTTGACGAAGCCGTTAAAATCTATCCGTTACACGCCGTAGTCTAACGGGAGCAAAAGTTGTTGGATCTGTTACGGCAGAAGGACAGGTGGCAATCGCTGAACCGTTAGAAAATAGATTCCATCAGTGTATTCCCGTTACTTTAACAGTTTGAGTATCAGTTAAGTAGACGCAACGGTGCAGGGTGTTTCGAAAACAATTACGAAAACTGCCAACTGGCAAACGGATAAATCGTTACTGCACAAAAAACACCGTTGGATGTAATGTTACAGTTAAAAGTTGTTTATCAGTTACTGCCCACCGTAACGGGTAGACCGTTACAGGAGGTTGCCACGCGACGCGGTATGATGGTATGCCTCATCCGTGACAATAATTACTGCAACAGATGCATATGTTGCTGTAATTCTAATACACCAACGGCAGATCCGTTGCTGAAATTATTGTAACACCAATAATAACGGTGTCCCGCCAACGGCCACTCGCCGTTGCTTTTATTTTTTGCAACGGCCCAGGGCTGTTGCTAAAAAGTCAATTTCGTGTAGTGCAAGTTTAATGACTTAGCTTCTACTTCTATTTCCTCTAACACAACTGATGGATAAATCAGAAATTCTTTATTTCTTTTATAGAGGTAAGAAGAGGGCTTAGTCATCAGCCATGTGTCATCCAACCTTTCCATCATGAGTTAGTTGACACCTCACTAGGTGAGTCATCATTACATGTAAGCTGCTGATGTGTCTATAATTAATACTAATCCAAATTATACTAAATAAGGATTACCTTAAGCCATAACTGATTCGTTGTTTAAACCACCAATATTCCAACACGACTAACTAAATAGTGTAGCCCTAAAAAGTAGCCCTAAATTCTCTCTTATCAAGAGCATTTGCAAATTCCACTGCCAATTTTAAATTACTGGCTGTTTTAGGGGCCGAAGGAATTGTTAGAGAAACAGGATAATAAGACAAAATAGGGTTGTCCAATAGCTTTTTCTCAAAACCCCTTATCGAACATATTTTTTTAATTCCAAACTACCCCTTGAAGATCCAACCGAAATTAGGTAGATCCAACCGAAATTAGGTAGATGCCAACCGAAAAATGCAGATGTTTCACATTAACATTAATTTCGGCTACAATGTTTTAGGTAGATGCCAACCGAAATTAATTAAGCCGAATTTTTTTAAAATCCAGACGAAAAGTTTGTTAAAGTATGAGATTCCTGCCGAAAATTCTCTATAGCAAAAGTTTTTGTAAAGGCAAATTTCGTCTGGATTTTGGACTATAACCCAGCCGAAAGTGCTGCCATTAACAGTTTCGGTTGGATATATGTGGACGAAAAAACAAAATCGTACTCAATTTTCGTCTGCATTTTTCACATTTAACATTAATTTCGGCTATAATCATTGTGACACAATCTAAGAAACTAGTTTTCGTCTGCAAATTACGCATGCAAAATGTAAACATCCAGACGAAAATCTGGAAAGCAAGCTAATTTTGGTTGGATTTTAGGGTTTAATCCAACCGAAAATCAATAGGGTAATTTAGACTTTTCAATGTTTTTAGACACCCCTTATAACACCCCCTAGGATATCAATATTGTTTTCCGGTTTCTCTAACAATTCCTTCGGCCCCTAAAACAGCCGACTGGCCAAATGAGATGACCGGATAATTTTTGTTTATGTCTCTATGCAGTATAACCATGAGCAAAATCAAGAGAACAGGCCGGCTAGGGGACAGTTAATTGCATATTGTTTGCTTGTGCATGGTTGACCGGAGAAGGCAACCTAGCTAAACGAGGTTCCATAAAGCTTAATGTGTCACCAAAGCGACAAATGATCAAGTCGACGGACCAGCCTTGCTGTTCGTTCTTTGCACATCAACACGTTTCATCACACTACAAGTTCCAGCACTACGTCGACATACTGATTCTACTTGAATGTAAAGACCTTCATGTGTCAGCAAATAAACGGCTTGTACAAATTCCTAATTCACGCGGACTCCTAAAGCCCTAAAAACTTCCTCTATATATACCTTCTCAAGACATATATTGTAACAACATCAATCAAACCAGCAGCTTATATCTATCATACATATTTTCTAAATCTCTTTTCTGCTCTTCTTTAAGCACTTCCTTTTTGAGTTTCAAAGTTATAATGGCTACTGCTTCTGTCAATCACTCGATCTTCGCTAACCGAGTCACCCTTGTTCAAACCCAAACACGAAGAAATGCCAGCTTCAGAGTTCGTTGCATGGCCGAGGAGAAAAAGCCAGAACAGACAATGGCAACCAGTAGCAGTACCAACCCGCCCCCAGCAACAGCACCGGCTCCAATGGCAACTCCTGCTTCTCCACCTAAGGTTCGTTGGTAGAAATCATGCATATCAATTTGTTTCAGTTTTATGACTAGAGGTTGTGGACTTGTGGTTTAGCTAACGATTTTTTTTTTAAAAAAATTGATGATGCGCAGAAGATGAGCACTAAGCTTTACGATTTATTAGCATTCAGTGGACCAGCACCCGAGAGAATTAACGGCAGGCTTGCCATGATTGGGTTTGTTGCTGCCATTGGAGTAGAGCTTGCTCGAGGTACTGATGTTGCAGCACAGTTGGCTGACGGAGGATTTTCATGGTTTGTAATCACTAGTGTTGTGCTGTCAGTGGCCTCTCTTATACCATTGTCTCAAGGTGTCAGCGTGGAATCAAAATCAAAGGACTTGATGTCATCAAGTGCAGAGATGTTGAACGGTAGAGTTGCAATGTTGGGTTTAGTTGCGTTGGTGCTTACTGAGGCTGCCAAGGGAGGAGCCCTTATCTAATTTTTATTTTAAGTTACTCTACAATGTACTCCTTGGTGTTTTAGAAGGTTACTTTGCTAACTAGGTCCTGTAAAGAGAGACGTATTAAATAAAAAAAAAAAAAAAAAAATCCACTCGTTTATTTTTAGTAACTTCTCATACTCTCCAAGCCGCAAGATGGGCAAAGGAGAAAGCAAATGCAGCTTCTCTATTGGACTACCTCAATGGACAGCACACAAGAGTCAATTTGCAAAGTATAGCTATCTTAAATAATGATAATAGCTCAATGTAGCAGTTTCTTCATTGGGATTGAAATTTCAACTTCAAAGAGTCCAAAGGCTACAAAAAGTCTCTATTCTCTAAGCTCAAAAGACGAAAATCATGACCTGGATCACAGAGTCGTCAAATTAGAAACCAAAAAATTAAGGCGCCCCTAAACATTTGGCAGCCCACGATTGCTAAAGGCGGGTACCAACTTTTTTTGGGGCGGATACCATCTTGGTGATCCAACCGTCAAAAACTGTCTTATATGATCCGCCTTTATAAATTGTGGGCTGCCATACATACAAAGAGAAGTTGCTAAAAGGAACGGCAAACTCCGAGGATGAAAAATCCCGACCCATGAGAAAACTGAAGTTTTAATAGTACAAGCCAACTGGTGAGGAGATTGGGACTTGTCGGACTTCTTTTTTATTAATTTTTAATGTTCTTTCCAGACCTGCCATAAAGTAGAATGAAGCATCAATCTCCATTCCAATAACAGCGCTCATATTTTTTTTTTAATTTTTTTTTTTGGTATTAACAGCGCTCATATTCTTGAACCTCACTTTAGACCACTCTCCACCAAATGCGGACTGTTGTCAGGCCTAACCCAACTCCAGCGGCCTCTTTGAGCAAGATTATCCCTTGTGCCAATCTTGTTAAGTTGATTGCCAAACGAAAAAAAAAAAAATCTAGTAGGAATTTTGCTTGCAATATACTTCCTTCCTATTTTTTCTTCTAATAAAATATGAAAAGATTTCACTAGCAGTACTTCACATTCTCAATTCCTCCTCGTAAAACTTGGAAAAGATCAGGGTTTTTTTTTTTTTTTTTTTTTTTTTTTTTTTTTTACATGTTTTAGAAGAAAATGCTTGGAGTATCATTAAGAAATGAGGGAGGATCCGTTGATAAGCTTAAATAGACAATATCTTATAATTTCGACACTATTTTTTTTATAAAACTAAAATGATAACGAATTTGAAACTAATATTTTGGTGATATGTTCCTCTATTAAAGTTCTACAATCTTACAAAAAAATGAACACAAATCGAGATACCAAACTTTACTATTTACCAATATTAATTTCAACCGTTAATTTTCAACGGTTGATTTTCAAAGTGGTGAAGGGTGGTCTTATACGTCTCGGTTTGTGCACATTTTTTTTGTAGAAATGTAGAGTCATGCAATAAGAACATATCACCAAAATATTAGTTTCAGATTTACCGTCATTTAAGTTTTTTTAGAAAATGATGCCGAAATTGTAAGATATTGTCTATTTAAGCTTGTCCACGGATTCCCAGAATTTCACACGGACATCACTTGAACGGTTTTATGGATGTAAAATCAAAAAATTAAGAAATTTTCAAAATTAATGGACAAAATATGAGTAATTGCAAATTCTTCTCCACTGGCCAAATGAGATGACCGGGTAATTTTTGTTTGTCTATATTCAGTATACTGTATACCATGAGCAAAATCAAGATGAAAGATTTAGAAGAGAAAGATTTGAAAGAGTTTTGATATTATTTAGGGGATAAGAAGAAGGATTACAGATAAGGCTAATATATAGCCAGACATGACAGAGGCATGACCGTTACAACAGACTGTAACGGTCACCGATACAAAACAATAAAACATTCTAACACTCAGATTACACTCTTAGTCTTACAGTCCCCCTCAAGCTGAGTACGACACAAGTACATTAGCTTGCAAACCAAAGCAGAATAAACACTAAACAGTAGACCTTTAGTAAAGATATCAGCCACCTGAAGATGTGAAGGAACAAAAACAATATCCAGAAAAGAAGCTGAAACCAGATCCCTGATAAAGTGATAGTCAACCTCAATGTGCTTAGTCCTAGCATGAAAGATTGGATTACTGGCTAAACTTGCAGCAGACATATTGTCACAATATAAGGTGAAGGGAGTTGTGAGAGTAATACCCAATTCTGTCAACAGAAAAGACACCCAAAGCATTTCAGCTGCTGCAACTGCCAATGATTTGTACTCTGCCTCAGCTGAAGATCTTGACACTGTAGGCTGCTTCTTTGAAGACCAAGAGATAAGAGAAGAGCCAAGAAAAACACAAAAACCAGAGGTAGACCTTCTGGTATCAGGGCAGCCTGCCCAATCAGAATCACAATAAGCAGAAATCTGACTATAGTCACCTGAAGATAGTGTAATGCCAGAACCAAGAGTACCCTTCAAATATCTGAGAATCCGTTTTGCCAAAGTGAAATGATCTTCACTAGGATGTTGCATAAACTGAGCAACATAGTTGACAGCAAAACTGATATCCGGCCTGGTCATAGTCAGATACTGAAGACCACCAACGAGACTTCTATAAGCTGTAACATCAGGCAATAAAGTACCCTGATAAGCAGAAAGTCTTGGTCCCTTAGCCACTGGAGTTTTACAAGGTTTGCAGAGCAGCATATCAAATTTCTGAAGGAGTTTCAGTGTATATTTCTTCTGAGTAAGCAGCAATTTAGACTCTGTGGGATGGAAAGTAGCTTCAATACCCAAGAAATAATGTAATTGTCCCAAATCCTTCATAGGGTATGAAGCTTGAAGGAAACCAACAAGATTGTCAAGAAGAGCTAAGGAGGAGCCTGTAAGAATAATGTCATCCACATACAAAAGAAGAATCATCATATCCTGTCCTGCAGTATAGAGAAACATAGAGTGATCACATGAGGATCTAGTAAAGCCAAAAGTCAACAGAGAAGAACAAAATCTCTCAAACCAGGCTCTAGGTGCCTGTTTGAGACCATAAAGAGATCTCTTCAATCTGCAGACATGAGTAGGCTTATTAGGATCCTCAAAACCCAATGGTTGCTTCATATAAACAGCTTCCTTCAGATTGCCATGCAAGAAAGCATTAGATACATCAAGCTGTTTTACTTGCCATCCCTTAGTCAAAGCAACAGAAAGAACACATCTAACAGTTGTCATCTTGACAACGGGACTAAATGTCTCATTAAAATCAATGCCATCCACTTGACCAAATCCTTGAGCCACCAATCTAGCCTTATATCTCTCAACTGAACCATCAGCCAGTAATTTAATCTTGTACACCCATTTACAACCCAAAACATTATAAGAAGAATCCAAAGGAACAAGTTCCCAAGTTCCATTTGCAACTAGAGCTGTGAACTCTTCCAACATTGCTTGAATCCATTTAGGATCTTTACAAGCAGTTTTATAAGTTTTAGGTTCAACAACTAAAGCAGTGACAGCTGCAAAAACAGAATGAATGGGATATTTAGCAGTAAAGGAAGTCACAAAATCAGGATGTAAAGGCTTAGGTTTTGAAATCCCTGCTCTAGATCTAGTGATGATAGTGGAAATAGGAGCAAGTGGAGGAGCAATAGAAGCTGACTGTAAAGATGGAGCAGGGGAAATATGGGCAGGTGAAGAAACACTTTCTGAACAAAGAGAAAGTGAGTCAGGAGAAGCAGTAATATTGTCAGAACAAGAAGATATATGAGGAATAATAGATGAAGGAATCTGTAACTCCACAGAGTCAGAAGAAGCAGAGCCTGGAGATAAGATAACAGGAGAAGAAGACAGATTCTCAAATGGAAAAACAGATTCATCAAAAACCACATGTACTGATATGTAAACTTTTTTAGTAGCTAGATCATAGCACTTGTAGCCTTTATGCACAGGACTGTACCCTAAGAAAACACACTTAGCAGATTTGGGACTCAACTTATCAGGCCTGTAAGGTTCAAGATTAGGATAGCAACAGCAACCAAAAGTTTTCATGAAATTGTAATCAGGAATGGTGTTAAAAAGCATTTGATATGGAGACTTAAAATTAAGAACTTTAGTAGGCAATCTGTTGATGATATAGGTAGCAGTGAGAAAAGAATCATACCAAAAATGTTTAGGTAAAGAAGCTTGAAAAGCTAGAGTGTTACCCATCTCTGTTATGTGCCTATGTTTCCTCTCTGCCAAACCATTCTGCTGATGCAAATGTGGACAGGAAATTCTGTAGGGAATACCACAGTCATCCATAAACTCCTTTAATTTACCCTTAACAAGCTCAAAAGCACCATCACATTGAAAAAACTTTATTGATTTTTCTAAAAGATTCTCACACATGTTCTTAAAATGTTTGAAACAAGCAACACTCTCATCCTTAGTTTTCAGAGGATATATCCAATGGAATCTAGAAAAATCATCAACAAAGAGAACATAATATCTAAAGCCTAATGAGGATTCAACAGGAGCAGGTCCCCATAGGTCACAATGAATCAGATATAATGGTTCAGCAGTGACTCTTGCAGAATTATAAAAAGGAAGCCTATGATGCTTTCCTAGTTGACAAGAAGTACATAATGGAGAGGAAGCAGAAGGAGTAAGAGCAATACTAGCTGAAGAAGCCAGCTTGTGTAAAATAGCTGAGGAGGTATGACCCAATCTTCTATGCCAAAGATCAGTAGAATGTCTGGAAGCAGCATGAGCAGCAACAGCAGAAGTCTGCAGAGAAGTGATAGGATACAAATTGTCTTTGACATAACCTTCAGCCAAAACCTCCTTAGTTTCCAAATCCTTGATTTGATACCCCCAAGGAAAAAATTCAAATGAAACAGAATTTTCCTTAGTAAATTTAGCAATGGAAAGTAAATTTTCTTTAATGCTGGGAACATAAAGTACATCATGAAGAAGAAATTGAGCAGTATTAGTATCCAAAACAGCATCACCAGTCTGCTCAATAGAAAGAAATTTTCCATCACCAACCATAACCTGATCATTACCTGTATAGGATTTGGAATTAGCCAGAACTGAGGAGTCATTTGTCATATGACTAGCAGCACCAGAGTCAGATATCCACACAGAAGCCACATTTGGATCATGACATACATTAGCTGAATTCAGCTTAATACTCATAAATGCCTGATGTAGATTCTCAGAGGTTGATGCAGAGTTAGAAGAACCTCCCTTAGCCTGTTCACCAACTTTATCCCTAGGCTTATCAGAAGCATAACGCCATCGACACTTACGGGCATTATGACCTGGAATTTTACAAATCTGACAAGGAGATCCACTGCTCTCAGCCTTAGTAGTATGCTTAGATCACCTCCATAAGGTTTGGGAGTAGATTTGGTAGTCTTAGGTGTAAAAAATGCAGAGTTCTGAGAATCTAACACTGATTTATTTTCAATCTCCTCAGCTTTCAAAAATTGCTCATAGTGTAACAATTTAGCATACAAATCACTGAAAGTATAATCAGTATCACGATAACTAGCAGTAACAACAAATGGATGATAATCCCGGCCTAGACCTTGTAAAGTATACATGACGAGATCTGAATCTTCAACAGGAAGTCCAATTGCAGCTAGATTATCAGACAGTGATTTAATCTCATCAACATAATCAGAAATAGAATGATTACCTCGTTTAGTTGAACATAACTGACTACGAAGAAGATGTTTCCGAGCCGAGAATTGACGAAGAATCGTCTTCTCAAGAGAGAGCCAGATTTCTCTAGCTGTTTTGCAGCCAAACACACTTCGAGAAATTCGATCGCTGAGAGTTGTATTTAAACAGGTCATCACAAACCTATTGTACTTTCTCCATGTGTAGTATTCTGGATTTAAGGTTCTTTTACCATCAATTTGGACAAATTCAGCCGGTGCAGAGATAGATCCATCAACATAATCATACAAATCAGTAGTAATCAAGATTGATTCAAACTGATTTTTCCAAACCAGATAATTAGATCCATCTGCTTCAAGCTTAACCGAGACAAAATTTGTGATGTTGTGAAATGGTAATGAAATTTGATTTGAGAGAGCTGAATTCTGAGAATTCAACTGCGAATTTTGTGAATTATGTGATGAATTTGACATATCTGATGAATCATCATCGATCCCCATTGTAGATGTAAAATTTAAAACAAATCTTCCCAAATATCAGAGTTAGAAGAGCGGAATTAGGTTTTCGAAATTTTCAGGAACAGAAAATGGTATGATACCATGAAAGATTTAGAAGAGAAAGATTTGAAAGAGTTTTGATATTATTTAGGGGATAAGAAGAAGGATTACAGATAAGGCTAATATATAGCCAGACATGACAGAGGCATGACCGTTACAACAGACTGTAACGGTCACCGATACAAAACAATAAAACATTCTAACACTCAGATTACACTCTTAGTCTTACACAAGAGAACCGGCCGGCTAGGAGACATTAAATGCATGTTGTTTGTTTATCAATGGCTGACAGGAGAAAGTAACCTAAATGAGGTTCCATAAAAGCTTTATCTGTGTGTCATCAAAGCGACAAATGAATAAACAAAATTGGTAAGTAGTTACTTGCGTTATTTGGTACCTCGTGACTCTTCCTGGTCTTCCAAGTTCCAGCACTACATCGACATACTTCATCCCATGATTGTACTTGAACTTAGTACGATTTTGTCTGGCATATCTCGTGAATGAATCAAAAAAACACTAAAGTCTAAAACGATACACTTTCATTATTTACTAGCAGCGGTTCATATTTCACCCACGTCATTCACTTTTATACCATGAATGTAAAGACTTTCATGTGTCAGCAAATAAACCGTTTATACAAATTCTGGTTCATGTGGACTCCTAAGTTTCACCAATTGGTGTCTAAAATTTCCTCTATATATACCATATCGCAGCACATTGTTCCAACACAAACCTATCAGATACACTCTTACAAAACTCTCTGCTAGCCAGTAGTATTTAATTTTCGAGCTTTCAGAGCCTTTTTTTTTTTCCTTATCTATATCATAAAAATTTGAAAAAATGACTACTGCTCCGGTATTCTCGCTATTTTAAGGGCGATACCTTATTCATTAAGGGCGAACACTAAACACCAAAATAGGGTTATAATGAAGTAAAAAGGTCATCCCATAGAAAATAAATTTTTTTAAATACAAAACAACCATTGATTAGTAGAGATTAATGATATGATTAGGTGTTAACTCCATACATCAATGATTCATCTTGTTTCTTTGCCAATAACCATACATCAGAACTTTTGGCCTCAGTATAGTCATATGCACACAAAGATTCTCCAAATACCCCAAGACTAAGATCCCTAATCCAAAATTCAAGAATTACAGATAAGCTAACAAACATTTCATCAGCCAAATTAAAAGCAACAATCTTCCCCCTACTGAAATCCCAATAAATACATCCATTTGCAAACACACCATGTTCGCAAGATTCGTAACCAATATCGAGTCTCTTCCCTTCGTTTCTCCAGCCCTTGCCACTGCCAAGAGTGTAAACCTCGATTTCTGCATATCTGGGTTCTCTCATGAACTTGTACAGTCTAACAACCTTATACTCATCTGTCGAAGCAACATAACCAAACCCAATCACAAAGAAACTAACAAGAGCTCCCCAGCATGTTCTTCTCTCCAATTCTGGAAGCACAACATAGTAATTGGATTACAGATATAAGCAACATAAGAAGCTTGATCAGAATCATCCCAGGTATAATGAGCTGGTAATCCGCTTAGACAAACCAAGCCATTGCAAGAACCAACGAGACTATAAACCTTAAATGGAGGGTCCAAACTCATTTTATGAACTCTACATCAGAAGAATTCTCATCATATTCTACATAATATAAAGCCTGTCCAGATACAGTACCCATACCCTCATCATCCATCAAATAAAGAAAACCAAGCTTACCAGAATCAGCTGAATCGAGTTTAGTTACATGATTGAAATGTAACTGAGAGAAGGATGGATGTTGAATGATAGTTTTCCAAGTTTTGGAAACTAATTTACACTCTAAAACTGATTCAGCGGGTAACCTAGTGAAAATGTCTAACATGATATCTGTTGGTAGCATGCTGAAATTCCCCATGACCACACTTTGTTGAAGATCTAAGAATCACAGAAGAGATAAATTTAGGGTTTGAGAAGATCGTGATAGATGATGAAATGAACAGTTGGAATTCAATTAGGGCACTCTTTGGGGTTTAGGTTTGAAGGGAAAACAGGAAATATGACGTTGGATTTCCAGACTCTAGCTAGATGGTAGACTCTAGGCCAACAACTGTCTCATAGAAGGCCACAGTAGAAAAGTTGCTAAAAGCTATCCAAGATTCCAAGACCAAGGGAAGGACCCTAATGTTTCGGCATAAAATCCTCTGTGCCTAAAAATCCTGTCCCCGTCCGTCCCTCCATCAAATAATTGACATGTTTCTTAACTTTTCATATCAAAACTAAGAGCATCTCCAATGGGAGAATGTGGTCTTCCTATTTTCCCGGCCACATAGGATTTTTTCCAATTTCTCAAAAAAAATCATCTCCAACAGAAGTGTGAGGAGAAGATGTGAAGAGGCAGTTAGATTGACATCCTCTAGTTTTAGAGGATCTCTATGAGGATGTGAAGCAATCCATGTCATCAATAAAACCTACTTTTGAATTTAAAACCTACTTTAGAAGAATTTTAGTTTTCCAAGGAAGAAAAAAAGAAAATTCCTTTCCTATCAATGAAGGACATTTGTTTCACCACTTTCTTCTCATGTTCACGGTTGGAGATGGATGACTTCAACTTCCTACAAATAAGGTAAATAACACTTGAGGATGTTTAATTTAGACAGACACATAGGAAAAAAACCTGACATCCCATTGGAGATGCTCTAAGATAAATGAAAAGTGGACTAGGCGGATATATTTAAGCAATACTTACCATTTGACTGGCCCGAGCCTAACTCCAAACCAAAACATGATCTCTTATATATTAATTTGCCCGCCTTTTTCTCCCATCTATTCTATCTTTCCTGCTAAATGTTACAGAGATGCAGCGACGGCAACACCAGGTAAGTTTCAAAGTTTCAATTCGTTTTACATCTTTATTACTCGATTTGTAAAATAGATTAATAAAATCTAGATTGTTTTTAATTTTGGGTAGGATACAAATCTTGATTTGTTCTTAACTTGATTTCAATTGTTAAATCTCTCTATGTCATGAATGTTAAATGAGTTAATAAAATCTAAATATTTGATTTGTTTTCTAGCAGGATACAAATGAAATGGGTACTAATTGTACGGAAGATGGACTTGGGACTGATTTTGGTAAGGGCTTCAACTCTTTAGTAAATGAATTTGATAAAGATATTCAACTGAATCATTCTAAAATGCCTAACGAAATTATTCCACTACTTGGAAGGGAGTTTGAAACAGAAGAAGGGGCATACAATTTCTATAACAACTATGCTTTTTTACTTTGGTTTTAGTTTGATGGCAAAGTAAAAGAGAGACTTTTGATTTGTTCTGATCAAGGTAAGCGTGAGACAGATAGACGGGATGCTAATATTAAGACTCACCGTGCTGAGAAAAGATTTGATTGCCTAGCAAGGATGAAAATTAGTAGCTCTTATAGGGGCAGTAGGTATCATGTTGTTGAATTTTTCCCGAGTCATACACATGTAACATCAGGGTATTCTATGTCCCATTTTTTAAGATCTCATAGAAAAATGACAATTGCAAATATAGCTCAAGCAGATATGGATGATAAGTCGGGCATTTCTCCTAAAGAAACTTTTGAATTTTTGAATATACAAGTCGGTGGCCGTGAAAATCTTGGTTTTATTCTTGTTGATTATAGAAATTATTTGCGTACCAAAAGATCAAGAGAAATGAAAGTAGGGGATACTGGTGGTGTTCTAGAGTATTTACAAAACATGCAATTGAAATATCCAAAAAAATTTCAATCAATTTAGGTGGATAAAGATGATTTAATAACAAATATATTCTGGGCCGACACAAGGAAGATGGTGGACTATGATTATTTCGGTGATGTGGTATGTTTCGATACTACATATAGGAAAAAAAAAAGAAGGGCGACTTTTTGCAATGTTTGTCGAAGTAAATCATCACAAGAAGTCGGTAATATTTGGTGCAGCACTGCAACACTATTGTATGATGAAACTATAGAAACATTTAAGTGGTTATTTGAAACTTTTGCCAAAGTTATGTCTGAGAAGAAACCGGTTAGCATTTTTACTGATCAAGATGCGGCAATGGCTAATGCATTAGCGTCACAATGGCCAGAAACATGTCATCGGTTGTGTATGTGGCACATATATCAGAATGTGGCTAAACATCTTGGTCATGCTTTTGAGAAATTTGAAAACTTTGCCAAAGAATTCAGCAATTGTGTATATGATCACGAGGAGGAACAAGAATTTATAGATGCTTGGAATACGATGCTTGCAAAATATAATCTCCAAAACAATGATTGGTTGAACAAACTGTTTGAGCTAAAAGAAAAATGGGAGTTCGTATACGGCCGAGATACTTTCCGTGCAGAAATTACCACCACCCAACGCAGTGAGAGCTTGAACAGCGTTATAAAGAGGTACGCCAGCTACAAATATATTCCTAATCTAGTACGCTTTTTCCATTGCTTTGAAAGACTAGTAGAAAATCGGTGTTTTGAAGAAATGAAACTAGAATCCCAAGCAAGTCAATTCCCAGTGGAGATCTGTACACGCCGAAAATGTTTAAATTGTTTCAAAAACAAATGTGTAGAGGTCATGATTGCACAATCATGGATTTTGGCAATACCGGGACTGCGAAAAAATATGGAGTTATACCCAATGGGAAACATACCACCGCACAGTCATTTTTTATTCCAAAGATAACAGTATTTCATGTAGATGTAAAAGGTTTGAGTTTGCAAGTTTTTGTGTTCACATGCTCTTAAAATTTTGCATGTTCATAACATCAAGAGTATTCTCACTCAATACATCTTAAAGAGGTGGACAAAAGATGTGAAATCAACTACTGTACAAGTGTAATGACCCACGTTGTACAAGTGTGGATGCTTACCCAAAAGCTGAGATAGCTAGACGTATAGAGAGTTATGTCGACTACATATTCAACTGGCGACAAGGGCATCAACTACTGATAAAGCATATGAAATTGCTATATCTGGATTCAATTATCCATAGGTTCATGTTGTCATCGTGTAAAGAAAGGAAAATGTGCAACATACATTTTTCTTATGTTACAGGTGCATGGTGCAAGTTACATGCATATGCTAGTACAACATTTTCAGGTATTAAGCCTTCCTAAGTAATTTATTTATTTTCACAATATCAATCATCTTCCAACTAGCAGAACAATATCATAAGAAATCGTCAACAATATTCGATGGGAAGCTACAACAATGGAGTAAATCATCAACAGTATTTGATGGGAAGCTACAAAAACGTAAACAATCATCAACAATACTTCTACGGAGATAATTAAGACAAGGTCGAAGACAAGAAGGAAAATAAGTTTTTTTTTTTTTTTAAGGAGCATGTTAGACCATTGCTCGGTTGAACCCACTGATATTGCTATCTCAAGTCAGTTGTCAAGTTTAGGTGACAAAAACACAATCCTTGATAAGTTTACTCTACAACCTCGGACTAGGATAGTTTTAGGTAATCGAGACGAAGACCGAATCTTACTACTTGATAAATCATAACGTCCTCGCTAAAGGTTAAAAAGGTTTTCCTTTCCATGTTTCGTATTTGCCATTTCTATCATATCAATAGTATATAATGTTGTTTATATGATCCGAAGGTATTCTAGGATTCCTCGCCTTTACATTTGTCACATCCGTGATATTATGTATAGGTAGAGTATGTTGAATTGTCTCTTGAAATTACCTCAACGGTGAACGCGTACATGTGTTGCTTAAGGCATTCCAGAGAACGAGCGGGTCTGTATGAACGCGTTCATGAACGCGTACATACGAGTTCACAGACTTCTCCTAAATTCTCATGAACTCCAATTGACAGCTCTATGAACGCGTTCATGAACGCGTACATATAAGCCATGAGAAAGCTTTAAACTTTCATATCTTGAAGTTTTCGGTCTAGACATGATTAGTTCTCGGACTTGTCATTACTTGGCCCATGGAATTCAACTACTTAATCCAAGCGATGTTCAAACATTATTTGGACCAGAAGTCGCAAACCTTCAATCAAGGTTGAGTCCTCTTTAACTATTGGCCTAGTCCAAAGTTAGAAAAAGATTGAAAACGGGTATTCAAGCTATGGACTTTCCTAGTTCCGGAACTTGCTTGAGCCCTACTCAAGGTTGCTTAATTTTCAAGCAAAGCCTCCCTTGATGATCACTATAAATAGATGTCCTTCTGCAAGATACAATCTCAATCCTTTACACATCTGTGTATCCTTGCATAAAGGTTGGTTGTCATCTCGAAGTCCTTTTGGACTACGACTATTGAAAGACTTTACTTGAGGATCGTGAAGCACATGTCAGAAGTTCAATTCCTAATCATGTATCTTGGGTCGATTGAATATTTTCAATCTTATCACGACCAAGATTTGATAGAAACTTCATAAGGTAGATCTTGAATTGTAAACCCTAGAAGTTCCTTAACGCATATTCACGAAATAGGTTTAATACTAAGTTCGTCAAGCGTTAGGAGGTAAAGTTGTTTAGGCTAGATCAATAATCCATATTCAACAAAACATTAACCTTGACTTTAAGTCTAAAGGAAATCATAAGCGTATTCTCGTTTAATTACTTGGATACTTTTAGGCGTTCTGTTAGAGACTGGGTAGCGCTAGTCTTCACGAAGGGAAGTGGAGCAACCCCTAGGCCGGTAAAGGACGTCAGCTAGGGGAATCAAGTACGTAGGTTTCTGCGGGAGCCAAGAGACGTAGGAACACATTGGTAGCTTGTAGGGTGAATTCAGTCTCGATACATTCCGGTCCGAAGTCTGAGAGTAGGCTAGCGTCTATATTCGTTTAATACTGAGGGTGTTCACATCTGGATGAGGTCCCGGGGTTTTTCTGCTAGGTTTGCAGTTTCCTCGTTAAAAAAATTCTGGTGTCTTGTATTACTTTTCCCTTCCGCATTATATTGTCTTTGATCTATATAATTGAAGTAATTGCAAGTTTGTTGATTCATAACCTTTGAGTGAATCCACCTCTATTGAGATCTACAAGAATCACGTTCTTGTTAGGGTTCGGTTCTCTGAACTATACTTAGGTTGTTGTTTGCATATTGATTTGTGAGATCGTTCAAACAACTGTAATCAACTAGGTTCACGAAAACTAAAAGTTGGTGGTATATCTCGGTATCCCCTCTTTTTCAGTTGGTTTCAGAGCAGGCAAACACCTTGTAAAGACGTAACTGTCTGTGTTTATTTCTATCTAAAAGATAAATACTCTTTTAAATAAATTGTTCGTGAAAACCTATCATAAATACCAGAAAGTCATCAACTGGTTTCGCAATATCCACTGCATAATCAGTCTTTCAGGACATAACCTTCGAAGGTTCTTACGTCTCCAACATGATCTGGAAAGGAATAGACATTTTCTACTCAGCCATCAACTGGAGATCATACAAAATCAGTTAGAAATTCTTATGAACTCTGCTGAACATTGTAAAAAGAAACCCACTAGTGGATATAGCCTGTTTTAACACGGCTAGGGTGTGTAGTTAAACACAGTTTTGCTACACACACCATCCGTGTTAAAAAAGGGTGGCAGTTTAGGCGTGTTACTTTGTAAAACACACCTAGGAGGGGTAGCAGTTCTGCTACGCACTTAGGTGTGTAGTTATACTACTACGGTCTGTATCCGTAGTAGTCCAGGTTTCTGAAATAAAAAAAAATGATTCAGATTCAGCTGCAGTCAGAAAAGCCTGAGCTGATTCCAATCTGATTCAACCTGAATCTAAATTCAGATTTGGCTGAATGCCTAAACCCGTTCTGACTGAGCAGAAACTTTACAAACATTACTAAGGAATGAAACTGTATTCATAAAATCATTGTGTTGATTACAAAATTTGAAACTGAATATAATTTACATTAATCAGGTTTTTCAAAGTTGCACAAATAATGATTTACATCTTCACCTCTGTCATCTAAGTCTGGAAGATAAACTAAGAAATACATTGAGAAACCATTACACCTTTTGGTAATGGTGGTCATATGAACTGAAGTGAATTTTACATTCTATGGCCAACTTATATTGCTTGCTGCAGAAATTTGGATTCGCACTGGTCCATCCATGTATCCTAGTATCTTTGTTCTCAACTGAATACATATACTTACTATCTACCTGCACCACAAAGTAAAATGGTCAGTAAACTTCATGCCTTCATGTACAATTGGCAGTCAAATGCCACACAAAAATAATCAAAATATACGAATGCACTTATCAAAACAACAATAAAAAGAGCACACATCGGCACATTCAAGTTTTCAACAATAATCTCTAGCCTGTTGTTCATTGTATGGTAATCATCTAGAGATGGTTAATTTCTTCTCTGTCCTATGTAACAATATATTCAATCTGAAGGTTAGCTGCATATGCCTACCCCAAGAAATTCCTGGACTTCTCCATAAACCCACAACAAAAAGTATATAAGGACATACCAGTCCACTCTTGCCCCTTGCAAACTATAAAAAGAGATATCCCTAAAAAAGTCAAAGCAGAGCAGTTCAGGTACATCCATAAAGACAAATGCATTTGGATTATAACAATCAGATCATCCTTAGTGACACCAAGAGCAGATATACTAGAACCTATATCAATTTGTTAAAAGAGCACCCGATCCACTTCAGACAAGCAAGCTTCAATTAGGAAACTTACCAAACTGTTTACGTATCACAGGCAAATATCTTATAGGCTCCCAGCTTTCTTTTATGTCAGGGATTCTTATGTTCTTGAATATAAGTTACTTGACCATATAACACTATAAAAAGATAAAAGTCCATCAAGAGTTCATAAAAATCTACCCTAGAACATTAGTTAAGCAAAATAAATTACGATCTCCCTAGCCATTAAAACATAGAAAGTCTTAACCTTAACTCTGCAAATGAAAATAGATGGACAAATCCATACACAAATATTTATTTACCTTTCCTTCTGCTATAAATCATAAAAATTGTGCTGCTGATTTTGGAAAATACACGTGAGCAAGCAAAGGAGGCAATTTTTATGATTTATAGCAGCACAATTTTTATGATTTACGTGAGGACTGACTCACGTGAGGAATGATCAAATCTTCTTTAACGTATAGAAGGTTCTCAACTGATGAGGTAGTTCGAATCTCTCGAAACTCAGGCGCAAGTTGTTGTTGAACAGCTCGTAGAAACTCTCCAATGGAATCACCTTTGCGCACCTGTAACACACAACACAATACAAAGATAACTAATAAGAAACGCTCATAACTGTACCAATCAAGGGAATGATAACAAGAATATATTTTCTACTAACCTGAATAGTTCGCCTATGACCAGCACCATTCCAGTAACTTTGAGTCATTTGAAGAGGTTCATCTGAAAAAGACAAGAAAAAATTAGGAAAAATTCTATTTTCATCTACTAGACTGCTGGTATAGGTTAGATATACAATAAAAAGATTATTACTTTGAATTCTTAGTTGTTCAAGGTTCCACTTCTTCTTTAGTCTTTCTCGCTCAGCCTGCTCCTTTGCTTCCCTCTCGCTAAAAATTACTCATTACACCAGTAAGTTAAAAT
>JAJJMA010110796.1:0-13803 GCA_023529015.1 Papaver nudicaule | reverse complement strand
GTGTTAGTTCTGCTTAATCAAAAAATATTATGAAACTATTTTTTATTAAGTAGGCACTTAAAAGTGTAATGTGTATTGAACGTGTTTGTCCGGTAGTGAAATAAACTGTTGCAACCGCGTAGCAGTTTTTCAATGACTATGACATTGATCGAAGCCTGAAGGCTATGAGAGAGCAGCATAACGGGTTCGAAGATGAGATACTATGGAGATATGTCGGTCATACATGGGTAGATCATGTAAATTAAATGTGAGAATCTGTCTGAATGATTATAGTTCACTTCACTATGCTCGTGTAGGTTATTACATAATTTTAAATGAATTAGTTATTATGGGATTGTAAAATGCTACAGTTGTTGCAAAGTTCACAGGTTGATTAACATAGATAGTAGGATTACGTATAATGGGTTTCAACACACAAAAACATATTAATCCATTTTAATGAAATTCACGAGTTAATTAAAATAGATGGCAAGAATACCTACAATGAGTTTCAACATACATAAACATATAACTCCAAGATTCACAGGAGTGTGCTGGCACTCAGTATGAATATCTCCCTTTGTAAATATTTTAATCAAAGTCTTCATTGTAATATTTAAAACATAAAAGAAACTAACATATTAATCAGTACATAATTCACGGGTGTACATGAACTGAGTCCATAATTCACGGGTCTTCATTTCTGAGGACATTTATGTCTTAAATTATCATTCCCAGTTACATCATTTCTTCCCTGCAATCATACTTTAGAAGCTACTTTTTTAAAAGCAAATGTAACCAAACAGACCACTATTCTTCCATATGATTTGCACATAAGACGGGCAATAACCAAACCGGTGGAACTGACCACACCATATGGTTAGAGCTAGAGTGAGCTCACGGGCAAGTTCATGAGCTACATTGTTTGCCAACCGGTTTACATAAACAAACGACATACATCTGAATTTAGAGCTTAGGGTTTTATATCTTGGAACATCTAATGTGTTCGTTGATTTCCCTCAAAGGTTTTCCTGTTGATTTGCAAGATAATCTCTTCAGCATCACTTTCAATTATGATGCTCTCATCCTCTCATCACTTCAGTTTAGTAGCTACATATAAAGACCTCTTATTGACTTCCATCACTGGTTCAAAGAATTTCATTTTCAGGTCATCTAGATTGGCAATTAAGAGTTGTATGAGTATTGTTTACATGATTGTTGGCCGTCTCTGCATGATGCTTTCTTGGGAGATTTTTGACTTATTAGACTATGCTGTATTTTCAATCTTTGCTCCAATTGTACTCTAATTTTATTCTCCCAAATGGTATATTGTTCCTACTTTGTAGGCTTGGCTTGATGTGTATAAAATAAATAAAACAACCTTTTTTAAAAATAAAATAAAAACTCACAAATTTTAAAAATAAAATAAAAACTCCCAAATTCATCCCCTAAATTAGGAATACACATAGGGTCACTGGATATTGTTATTTTATCAGTAATTTTTTCTTTTTTTGATATTTTGTTTCTTCATGAAGTTGATTTCAAGACCTAGACTTTACTACGTTCATAAATCAAATAAGGCAAATAAACCCGTGCGTAGCACGGGTGATCAACTAGTATATTTGAGAAATCGGGATATATTTTTATTCTTAAGGATTCCTGTATTACAAATTTACATCTACCTATTACACGACTCCTATTCAGGACTGCAAATCACTCCTAATGATGAAAAACCAACAAAAATAAAGCTAAGACAAACAAATTTAACCACATAAATAGAAGCTAGTGAACCTTGAATGCCAAATAAATCTCCATAGCCCCTTGTCTGGTAAGATCAACAGCATGAGGAAGTGGTTCGCCATTGGTCAAACCAAATTTTTCCTTAACTACCGAGAGACACTCCAAAACTGGTTTCATAGATCCCTGTAATCACGAGAAGGAGCATAGAGTGAAATAGGTGGGTTTTACATAGAAAGCTTAACAGGTGTAGTCCAAACACGATAGGTGGGTTTTACATAGAAAGCTTGATTCACCTTGAGTTATTTAGCGTTTGGGTCGTTAATTTTGGTATGGTAGAGGGTCTGGGTCCTAAATTTGTCCAATTTAAAGTTTGGGTCGTTGACTCGTTAGTCAACTAAGTCAAGCAGTCAAAATCGTTAGGGCGGTCAACATGGGTTGGTCAGACTATTAGTAATGGATAACTTCTTTCGAAAATTTTTACAAACAGCTCGTAGGCATCAAACTTGTGGTAAGTCGAATCTTTGTTGTTGCTTTCTAGCCTCTTTTATCTGTTCTTCATCCTCATCCTAATCCTCTTCTTTAACAAGCCTAGGTTTCAGTATAATTTTTGAAATTATTGAGATGATTGACATGGGATTTTATGGTTCTACATCGGATCAATGCTAGCGTATACATCCAATCAGCGAGATGACAATCATGGTAAAACCCAAAAAAAACAAGACTTGAATTCAAATTCAAATCAAAACAGACCCATTTTATGAAGTTGATCAACCATGTCCATCCCCACATCTAGTTTGTAATCAAGATTACATTGAAATTTCTAATGATGGATATTCAATACCATCGGTAGAAAGAGAAAGAGGAAGTTATTGGTTAAAGGAATCAGTGATTTTATTACTGTCTGATGTTTAGATATTGGGATATAGTCTTTAGTGATGAATTAGGTGATGTATGGGCTGAATCAATGATTTTGAGATAGAAGGAGATAAGGAATATACAGTAGAGCTAACTAAATCGTCGCTCGCGAGCTCCGATGAAACAAAGCCGAACCATGAAAGAAATTAATTAATTAATCAGACTGTTAACTTTCTAACGGTATGGTTATTTGACCTGGTTGACTAACGAGTCAACGACCCAAACTCTAAATTTGACAAACTTAGGACCCAGACCCTCTACCATACCAAAATTAACGACCCAAACACTAAATAACTCATTCACCTTCATGTACAAGTAGTCTTCCATGTTTTGAGATTCAGAGATGTATATATATGGATTCCAAACTTGTTCACCTTCTGCCAGAGCCTGCAAAATGAGAACAAATTGCAACCCTTAAATTAGTACTCACCATATGACTAGAGCATCAGACACAGAACTAACACTGCATAATCACTGGAAGGGATCCCACCTAATACAGTGCTCAGTTACAGCTCTGGTATTTCACTCAAAGTTAAGTTCAGTACGTAAATATGGTTACGATTTGTTGTAATTGTCAAAGTTATGGCTGAAGGTGATTTGATTTATCATCACCATACAACTTTGGTTTAACAGTTAAACCAAAATGATATCCAACACATTCACACGTCAACATTTTAGATATCCATCAACTTTAACTTAAGCACTAATATGCACCTCCAAATGGATGCAGCCACAATTTCAAAGCAGATAGTGATAATATTAATCCATAGCTAACTAACTAACTAACTAACTCATGCCACTGGTCCTACTCAGCATGCCATGAGGAAACATGGATTTATCCATAGCTACCGTTTTTTACATGCTACAATTCAGTTATTTCAGCATACACCCATGTTGATTACACCCAATATATAGAGTCCCCACCGACGAGAAAATACCTTCATATTATACAAACATTTTTTTCCTAAAGACTCTTCTAAACTAAGACTCTTAAATGTAAAGACTCTTAAATGTGCCAGTAACAAACTATTTTAAATAAGGGTGCACATGGGACGGGGCGGTACGGTTTTTGTGCTGAACCAGTATCTGTACTCATAATTTTTCGGTACCAATCTTTTGATCCAGTACCTGTAACCAGTACCTTTGGTACGGTTCTTTTTTGGTACCCAAAATTTCGGTTCGGTACAGGTACAGGACCGGGTAGTACCTGTACAAAATCAGACTTATTTTTTTTTTCACTTTTCCTGTATAAAACCTGTTTTCCTGTTATAACATACACAATGTACTACTGACAAAAAAACATAAGACTTACTAATTTCTACTGAATTATGATAAAATCCAAAGTTCAAACATAACTCAAATGTAATACCTCCACAAAAGATGAAGTTCAAATTCAAATGTTCAACAAAGACCCAATTTAAAAGTTCTGACAAAGTTCAAATTTAAAAGTTCAAGTTAAAAGAAATTGCATCGAACACAAAGGAAACAATTCACTCATGCACAGACAGCAGCAGCATTCTTCCCATGTCTTCCTTGGCATCAAACACCAAGGAAATTTGCACTTTCCACAGTGGAGATAGGGCCCAACAACTCTGCAAAATACAAAGAAATAAACTTATGAATATGTGAATTCAAATGAACAAAGTAAACATGGAATCTAATAATCTTAAAGCAGGCAAGTGTTACTAACTTAGAACTACACCAACTGCGTTACAGCCATAAGCATTTTCATGAAAAAGAGATACTGAATTCAAATGAACGAACTAAGCATGGAATCTAATAATCTTAAAGCAGGCAAGCAATTGCTTAGCTTAATAAAACTAGACCACCACGCACGTGCGCTGCACGTGCCAAAATATTGTTATTAATGCACAGTGGACCCCTTTTCTGCTTTTCTCCCGAGTCCCCGTCATTTATTTTCTTCACCAAAATGTTTTTGTTCTAAATTACTTATCTGCCCTTGTTAAATTTGTATTAAACACCACAAACTGACATTGTAGGGGCAAATTAGGACCAGCTGGTAGAGGGCCAAAAAGAGTTTTTGGAGGGCCAAAGAGAAAAGGAGGGCCAAATCAGAAAATTCCGCGGAAAAGAAAAAGAAAAAAAAATCGTATCTCGAGGAGAAGAAGGGACACGTGGCGAAGTGAGAAAGGGTGGTCGGTGGTTTTGATGCATCACACATCATCTAACTCGATGTACAACTACCCTAAGATGCTGCCACGTGTACACAATTCGATGTGGACCGTTGATCTTACAAAATCACTCTATTATGTTGCGTCGCTTTACGCTGGAGCAAAATCATTGTACTGTTCACTGTACTGTTCACTGTGCTTTACTGTTCACTGTGTAATTTTAATTTGACAAATCTGCCCTCGAATTATTTTTAGTTTTCTCATTTGTGTATGGGCTTTTCTGTAAAAAGTACCAAAAAAAACGTTTGCATAATAATAGTAGAGATGGAACACACAATGAGAATACATATTTAAAATGTCATTGTACTTGATAAAGTGTGAATGCACTAAATTGGGATGAATCAAGGCTGACATTAACATGTCATTTTACTTGATAAAGTGTATATGCACCAAATTGGGATAAGTCAATCGACGATTCAAGAGAGTGATACAATAGACATTACCAAGATGATTGTAGGTTCAAGTAAAAGAATCTCAGCAATCAACTGATGAATATACAAATCCAAACCCATGTAATAATTAACAAACTAAAACCTATAAATTGAATCAAAATCATGAACCAAAAACTATAAATCAAAACTATGAACCCTAAAAAAACATTAATTTAATTAAAATCAAACAAAAAAACAAGAGTGGTTGACTTGAATCTTACTGTTTCAAAATGAAGCTGGTGATTTCACGGTGGTCGTGATTCACAAAATACCTGATGCAAAACAGTGAAAATAAAGTTAGGTTTCATAAAAATTAAAATCCAAAATAATAATATGATGAGAGACGGTATGTGACCTGATTTCTTAATAAAATGAAGAAAGAATTAGAAAAGGGAGAAGAGAAGAAGAGATCTAGAGGGTGGTCGGGGATGGAATAAGTTTGGCGAGAAAAGAGAAAAATCGCTGCTTCAGAGAGACAGCCGACTAAACCTAGAACTTAGAAGATGATGGAAGGGTGATGCGTGTCGAAACCGCACAAATATAATTAAGCTCTAAACCTTCACAATATATGATAATATAATATAATGGTAAGAACAAGTTCGTCCACGAGGAGGTAATGATTTGTTATTTCAATATTTGAATCCTAAAGTAACCAAAAGGGGGGGGGTTGTTTGTTGTTTTAAACTAAAAGTAAAATAAAATAAAAGCAAGTAACAAGACGCAAAGAATAATCGAAAGTAATCAAGAGAGAGAAATATTGGTTAAGGGTTCATCTTTAATTGCTTAACATGCATATGAATAATATATGGAGTGTCAACTAGTTCTATCATCATCAAAAGCCCTAGAATACATCATCGCGAAAATATTCCGAAATTTCCTAATGTCATCACGCACCATAACGATGAATGTGTGAATACTACGTAGAGAATAACTCGACACCATGAGTAATCGAGTTCAACTCTCTAAGAGCACTAAGTTCCGTGAAATAGGCTAATCAATGCAATGAACCACCATGAATGGTTCATTCAACAAAGGTTGTATCCTACATATGACTCTCGAAGCTATCACCACCTCAATAATCATATTGTGCTACTTATGAATAGGTTCTTCAACTATTTCGTATCTCCAAACCTAATTCTAGCAATAGGTATAAACATAATCTAATTCAATTGGCCACTTGAATCAAAAGACATTCAACCTTAGTGTAATACATCAATCATACACTCATACGCATAGTAGAATAAAATCGATAATGAAAAGAATAAATTCAACTCCATAATTAATCAAAACATGTCTTGCAATTTAGAGACTACATCCTCAACCAATAATAAAGAAATTAGCTACTCATGTTGTTCTTGAAAGCAAAAGAAAACATAATTAAAGTGCTAGAAATCATAAAAACTCCCTTAAGCAAAGCTCCAATCTTTCTCCCAAAGCTCCACCTCGAAATCCGTGCCAAACCCTAGCTTTCTCCTTGCCTCGGGAACTGTGCCAGAACTCTTCTTCTCAACTCAGCGTCCAAAAACTATATCCTGTGCGTGAAGACTGTCTGTCTATTTATTCACCAGAACCCTTTCCTAAACAGACTTTCCTAAACCAATCCAACTCTGAAACCCATTAGACTTCCCAAACCGCTGAGCCCAGCTAACCAAACACACGAGCCCAGCTCACATTGAGCTCTTCCCACACGTGTTAGTGCACGCATACTCCTGGCACACGTATCTCTGGCACAATCGCTGTCTTCTTCGTTCTGTCTGGCTCAGACATCCGACACCCTAACTCGCCAGAATTCCCACATCTCGCAGATGAACCAAATCTCTCCTCAGATCAAACCAAACAATCATTCAAATCAACATTAAACACAACCCATTTCTCTGAGCTATTATCTGATCTCAATTTCACCTTCAGTTTTCTTCTTCAGCCACCCTCAATTCCGTCTGCACCATCAGCAGTTCCGTCGGCAACAATGGTGACAGCAGCAGAAACAGCAACAACGGTGACAGCAGCAGCAGCAACGACAACAACTCATTGAAATTTGCTCCAGTAGCTTCATCCATCACCAGCAATTCATACATCAGCAACATCTCTTCTTTCTTCATCTCTGTACCGAAACAAACCACTTCTCCTTTATTTCGCAGCAAACCCTCCTGAATAACGAAACCCTGCTGACTGCAACCTTACCTATCTCCATTTTCAGAATTTGATTCTTCCCCTGGTCAGCTCTGCTCTGCTTTCTCTGCTCTGTCTCTGTCTCTGTTGGTCTACATAGATCTGAAACCAAAGAAAATCTGCGTTCTATTTTGATGTAGATAAGGGTCACCCCTTAGCGATGCCCATTGGTTGGTGATAACCCGGCGCCCTGAAGCCATGGTGGTGCCCCTGTAGACCTTTGTAATTTGTGGCAGCCCTGAGTAGAATATCTTGGGTGCCTTAGTAACTTCAATCAGCTGCTTCAAATCCTGTGTCTGCCCCTTAGTAATTCTCTTTTGCGACACCATTGAGCTTGTATCCTTCTTGTACGTGACTCGACCAACCTAGAGTCGCCAACTTGGAAATAGAGTTGTTTCCTGCTTCATTTTATTGAATAATTCCAAAATACTTGTAAAATAGAAAACAAGTAAAACACACAATGTATGAGGCTCAAGTTGACTAAAGTGCATGATTAAGGTACTCTTGAATAGGTATTTTGCGCACCTATCAAAGGGGCTGGAATAAGTTTATATATATACTAACCCTACGACGGACGGCTAGGATCTAATTTAATATAAGGGTTTAGATTATTCGGTTCTTTTGGGTACGGGACGGGTAGGTACTAGGCTAGAACCAGTCCCTGTACCCAATTCTGATCGGTTCCTAAATAAAAATCCATTCCCTATCCCATTGGCTTTGGGACAGGTACGGTTCCGACTCGGTTCCGTCGGTCAGAGTCGGTTCCTCGGTCCAGGTTCGGTTCCTGTGCACCCTTAATTTTAAAGCTTTCAGGCTGATAGACGGAAAAACAACGAAGCCAGCAAGAAGTAAAAAAATACTAGATATGAGCACAAACTTCCAACGTGAACAGCGCATCTTTTCAGAATAAGTAAAACACAAAAACAACTGGACAAACCTTGAGTCTCTGTTTTCTATCCTTGTCCCAAAAATTGAAGTCGCCATCTGATCCAGCTGTTGCAAAAGTGTGATGAACCTGCAACAACCACATAACTTTAGCTGGCAAAACACAAAAGATGGAATCCAACCTCCTAGACTAAAAGTTAACAGTCTCGCAAACCACAATAAACTACGAAACTTAAGAAATTAAACATAATTTAACTACCGACAGGACAACAACAAAGGTATTGATTGTACCCGAATATAAAATTCAAGCACAAACACAATAATTATTGATGTAGAACGCAGACAACGTAATTCCGGATCTCTGGTTTGCAGTCTTCGATCTTCACAGGAACTGGATTCAGAGAGAGGGGGGGTACCTGCAGAAAACCCTCTGATGCTTAAGTCAGTAGGTGTTTTGCACAGGTTAAAGTGTATGAGAAATATTGCGTACCTTTTGGTGATCCAGACCCCTCTATTTATATGGTTGACTGTTAGGTCAAAACCCTAAATCCGAAGTATGGATTACCTGTAATTACTTGGATGGCAAGTCTTCCAGAATCTTCTAGAATCTTTATCTGTGAGGAAGTTTCTTGGCCAACAAGTGTTTTCCAGAATGTTCCAGAATAGTCCAAAATGGACCTAGGGCTGCACAAGAAAACCGGAGAAAACCGAAAACCGAACCAAACCGATAAAAACCGAACCGATGGAACCGAACCGAGGTTAAGGTATAGGTTCTGGTTCTAGAACCGAACTAGAATCGGTTTAAGGTATAGGTTTAACTCGTCGGGTAACCGAAACCGACAGAAAAAACCGATAATCCTAGGCCGTTAGATCTACCTAACCTCACTAATCCTAGGCGTCCATCCTAAGTATATTATGTCGTGAAAACCCTAGACGCAGCAACTTCTTTCTTTTCCTTTCTCTTTTGTTCTTCTTCACAGAGAAGATGAGGCGATAAACACACACTCCACCACCATCTCTTCTCTTGATTACACCACTCCACCACCATCAACGAAGTGAAGAGAAGAGGCGATCTCTCGATTCCTCCCTCACAAATCTCGAAGGCGAGAGATCAAATCTAGTTTCTATATTGTTTTTAATCTCTTCATTTCTTACTAGGGTTTTGATTTCTACTATTTCTCTCTTCTGTCGATTTATTCACTGAGATTCAATGGATGGTATAATCCAATTGTTCATCTTTTAGTTTGTTAGTTTTGCTGATATTGTGTAATATTCATCTTACAGGCACCAAAGAAGGAGATCTTAGAAAAAATAAATCAAAAATTTCATTTTGGATTGTTAATTATTACTTGCATAACTGATTGAGGTCTTGGAACCAACCCAATCGTTTCAATCATATTTAAAAATTATCCCATGATGTTAATAATGATTAATTTGATTGATTGTAATGAAATCCCCAAATTCGATACACACTGGTTTGTATTGCTTGCTTATATTATATGATCATTGAATCCTTTCCACTTCTTAAGATTATTAATGTTCTATTCTGAAATGGGTATATCGATTGCTCTTCATAACACCTAGCTTAGGTGATTTTGTTTGAGACTCTTCTGTTCTTAGGTGCCTGTGATATTTTTAATTACAAAAATTGCCCTTGAACATAACCGAGCCGAACCGAAGGTGAACCGAACTTACCGAAGAACCGAAGGTTAAGGTTAAGGTTAAGGATTTCAATCTAGAAACCGAACCTCCTTCGGCTTAAGGTATAGGTTCAGTAGACAAACGTCGGTTAACCGACCTTGTGCAGCCCTAAATGGACCCACGAACCCATTGGAGTTGGGCCACGCTAACGGGCTAGATAAGTGCCTGCAAACAGGGCTGGTAAAGACTAAAAAGCACACAAAGACGGAATGAAAGATAGAATTGGGCCAAATGGACTAGCCCAGGAAGACTTGGGCGAAATGCCCTGGGCTGAATGGATATGGGCGAAATGCCCTGGGCTGAATGGACAAGGGCAGAAAGGATTTTGGCAAAATACCCTGCCACGTGTCACGTCGGCGTTGTCTCGCCATGTGTCCGTTTGTTGTGTCACCACGTGGACAGCACACTGTGCCGCTGACTGGGCTTCGAGCTGATATGGCGTTACATGTGCTGATGTGGCAGTATGCCACGTTATCAGTTTGCTGAGGTGGCAGATGCTTTGTCATATGGGTGCTGACGTGTCACTATGCCACGTCATCAGTTTTGCTGACGTAGCAGCTGAGGTGTCAACCGGCGGTGATGAGGTGGCAGCTGACTTGTTTCCCTCTTTTCAGGGTTTCGTTGTTTCCACCCCATTTCATAAGTTGTCTAGCCATACTAAGTGTTTGGGCACCTATATTGCTTTACTTAGCCAATAATAGGGCGCCAAAATACTATGGTACAAACATCGCCCCCTCTTAACCTCTAACTTGTTAGGGGTTAAGAAGATCGGGTTTCCCCACTGTTGACCTACCTTGAGGTGCCTTCAACCGGCCCCTTGGAGCGGTTACTCAGGTCGCCCCCAAGTACGTCATTTGTACCGAGGTATTTACATATTTCACCTTTTGCGACAGTCGTCACTGTCACAATGGAGTTATGTAGCTAGCCCTCGGCTGCCCCTTAGGGTCTTTTGTCATGCCGCTCTATGTCATTAAGGGTGCACGTCCTCCCAACATTAGCTTGCATATGAGTTGTTGGTTTGACTTTTTTCTGCTATCTTGAACTGTATAGGGGGCCAATCCTATTTGCTCAAGAGTGCACAGAAAAACCCAAACGTGTTTCCACATGTCATACATGTTAAGATGATAAACGAATGTCGAAAAAAAAATATTTTAATTAAGTTTCTGAAAATTAATAAGATACGTACCCGCTGCTCGACAAATCTCCCTCGTTAAAACCCTGTGGGAAAAAGAGTGCAGCACAGCGGGATTTTCAGCAATTCATTAAATTGACTCAATGGTAAAATCTCTTCATATGAAAACCGTTCCAAGGCTTCCATGGTTTGGAATCATTGCTCCCGTCCAATTTCTTTAGCCAGTATGATCCCTTTGATGCTGGCTTGTCTACTATGTATGGACCCTCCAAGGTTGCTCCGAGCTTCCCACAGTTGGGCTCCATTGTTGCAGGTCGAGTCTTTTTCAGCACGTATTCCCCAGGTTGGAATATTCGTTTCCTTGACTTTTCGATCATAGCCAATTTTGACTGCCTGTTGGTATCGAACCAGATTCTGTAAGGCCTGCTCTCTATGTTCCTCCAACAGTTCTTTATCTAAGGCCAGAACTGTATCATTTGTCCCTGACTTGATAGATTCAGTTTTAATTGTGCTTAACTGCACCTCTGTACGTATGATTGCTTCTGTACCATATGCTAGTGTGAAGGGTGAAAATCCAGTGGACCTTCTTGGAGTCGTTCGGTAAGACCACAAGACTCCTGCGAACTCTTCCACCCATCTGCCTTTTGCTCTGTCCAGTCTCTTTTTCAGATTTTCGAGAATGACTTTATTTGTTGCCTCTGCCTGCCCGTTGCTCGGGGCGTAATAAGGGGCAGAGAAGTTATGACGAATATTTAAACCGTCACAGAACTCCTTAACAGTTTTTGAATCGAACTGTTTCCCGTTGTCAGATATCAACTGATATGGGATTCCGAATCTGCAGATGATATTCTGCCACAGAAACCTCTTGACATCGTTACTTTCTACCTGTGTTAGTGCCACTGCTTCCACCCACTTGGTAAAATAATCTGTTGCAGCCAGCACATATTTAACATTTCCAGGAGCGCGAGGGAAAGGGCCCATCACGTCGAGTCCCCACTTAGCAAACGACCAGGGACTCAAAACTGGGTGTAACTCGTTAGCAGGCCTTCTTGGCACTGGTGCATGTACTTGGCAGGCTACACACTTTTTCGCGAACTCTTTGGCATCCTTCTGCAAATATGGCCAGAAATACCCCTGAGTGAGCACTCGATGAGCAAGACTGCGTCCTCCAGCATGATTTCCACAGATTCCTTCATGTGCCTCACTCAAAATCTTTTGCCCATCCTCCGCGGACACACATCTCAGATATGGTTCTAGAGCAACTGGAGTTCGGTATAATTCACCTTCGATCAGGGAATACCTCCAGACATGTTTGGTAATCTTTAAACGAAGACTCTTTTCTTCAGGAAGTTCTCCAGTTTTTATATACTGGATATAAGGCTTGCGCCAGTCTGACACATTTTCAATACGATCACCTGATTCATCTTCAACATCTTCTATCTCAGTGTCTTCTGGTAAACTGTCAGGTATAGTGTCGCCCCCACTAGCTTGTTCGAGGGTCAAAACAGAATGACTCTCGGAGATGCTAGGTAACTGTTGAAAATCAACCACTACGAACCTTGCAGTGTTAGATTCTACTGCAGAGGACAAGTAAGCTAAAGCATCGGCATGACGATTTCCCGATCTCGGACGTTGCATAATAAAAAATTGGTCAAACCCACTTGCCAGGTTTTTCAAACAATTTAGATAAGACAGCATAGTTTCATCTTTTGCTTGATAGGAGCCCAAGTACTGATTGACTACTAGCATTGAGTCAGTGATCAGTTTCACAGTTTTCGCCCCCAGTTGCTTGACAACTTTTAATCCTGCAATTGCAGCCTCGTATTCAGCTACATTGTTTGATGCTGAAAATCCCAACCTGGTTTCCTTCTCGATCATCGAACCTTCTGGTGTATGGATAACACATCCAACACCGTTAGAAGAGCCATCTGTAACTATAGTCCAAACTGGCGCAGACATCTCGACCTCTAACGCAGGCTCGCCCCCAATCTGACTTGTGGTCACAGTTAGGGGTTTCAGCAACAACTTTTCTTCTTCCATTACAATATTAATGTCATCAACAGGAAAATCTGCCATTAAAGCAGCACCAGCATGTCCCTTTTCTGCTGTGCGGGTCTCGTACGTAATTTCATAAGCTCCCAGATAGTTTGCCCATATGGCCAAGCGGCTTGAATCATCAGCTCGTCCAAGAATTTTCTTTAACGGGTACTCGGAATAGACAATGATCTCTCTACCCTGAAAGTAAGGTTTGAGACGTCGTGAAGCAAGAACTAGGGCCAGCGATATTTTCTCGATCCTGGTGTACCTTGGTTCTGCTCCATTCAACCGTTTGCTGATGTAATAAACTGGCTTCTCGTGTGGATCAACAACGAACAAAACATCACTCACAGCTCCCTCAGTCGCAGCTAGGTAAATCCCAATAGGTTGCCCAGACTTTGGACTAACCAAAACTGGTGGAGTAGACAAATACAACTTAATTGCCTCGAACGCCTCTTCACATTCATTTGTCCACCCAAACTTGGGTGCCTTTTTCAGAACTTCGAAAAATGGCTTGCATCGGTCAGAAGAGTTTGATATAAAACGTCTCAAAGCAGCGATACGACCAGCGAGTTTCTGAAATTCATTCTTCGTTTTTGGTGATGGCATTTCCTGGATGGCT
>JAJJMA010110784.1:0-17516 GCA_023529015.1 Papaver nudicaule | reverse complement strand
GTATGTATCAAGCCCATTGGGTATTAATAGACTTGGGTCATCCACATATAGCCTCAGCCTTCTTCGCACCAGTCAATTCCTTTCAATTCCTTGACTAAACTCTATTTATCCCATACTAAATAGAGGTTCTGCTCACAATCATCAAGCCAAATTCATGTCAAGCACACATACAACATCTTTGCATACAATTAATCCAAATCAGGGACAATATACAACAAGCTCAGAACTTATGTCAAGGCCGAAGCCCTTTTTTCTTTTCTTTTTGCACACTTGGGGTTATACAAACTCTCCTGGTACTGGTTACCCGAGCCATTACCTGGTCAGGCCTATTTATAGCCTTAAAAAAGCTATTTACAAATAACTGTCAAGCAGTTATGCATCTACTTTATACTGGGCAGTTGGCATAACCGTCCAACCTTGTCCCTTATCTTTCCTAAGCCTTAGGGGCAATCCTATGCTATAAGAAAGCTATAAAGCAACTTCCAAAACCGTGTAACCGTCAATCCAACTGCTAGGCCATGCGCTGGACGCGTGTCATGGCTTGCTGGGCCAATGATGCATCTTTAGCCAATATGCATCCTTTTTGGCCGACCATCACCTTGATGGCTTGAATGTGCATATGCAAGTCCCCTAACTCGCATATCTGAGTGCTCCATGCACTCTGGCCTAGGCCAAGCTCTCTTTGGCATATGCCAATGTCGCATATTAACTATGCCGTTTGGCTGGACGGTAATAAACCACAGCCGCCCCCCCCCCCCCCCAATTGTATTCGACGTCCTCGTCGAATCCTTTGTCTTAAGGTAATCCTGAATTTGATGTTCAAATTGGCACAAGTTAGTATTCTTCTCCCAAGAAGCTTCTGACTCAGGTAAGCCATGCCACTTAACTAAGTAATAGGTCCTCCTATTCTTCTTACTTTGCCCCTTCACTTGATCATCAAGTATTGCTTCTACTTTCTTATCAAATTGCGACCTGATAACTGGTGGTGGTCTTTTCGTTTGCTGTCTTGAGGAGTTCAATAGGTCTGGATGGTACTTCTTTAAGTAACTGACATGAAAAGTTGGGTGCACTTTTAGGCGTTCCGGAAAAATTAGCCTATAAGCCACCTTGCCAACTCTTTTCATGACTTCAAAAGGTCCATCATACCTTGGAATCAAGCCTCTATGCGATGTCTTGCTAGAGATTTTCTTCCAAATCTTGGGTGTTAGCTTCAACAAAACCTGATCTCCCACATCAAATTCCACATCTCTGCGATGCATATCAGCATACTTATCCATCCTTCTCTGCGCCTTGGATAAACTGTCACGCGCTTGCTCCGTCATCTCAGTTTTTGACCTTGCAAAGAGATATGCTGCTGGACAAGCGCCATGCTTCTTAGCTTTTGGCACTTCATGAGGGGTTAATGGTTGTTGTCCCTTTGCTAACTCGAAAGGACTCATCTCCTAATAGAAGTCTTGTGCAAATTATAGCAAAATTGTGCAGTATCCAACAACGACACCCAATTACCTTGGCTTGGAGTCACATAGTGACGCAAATACTCTTCTAGCAAAGCATTCACCCTCTCCGTCTGACCATCGGTTTGGGGATGGTTGCTAGTAGAAAAATTAAGTTCATATCCAAGCAATCCAAACAAGGCAGTCCAAAAATTGCCGTGAAGCGCGAATCTCTATCGCTTACTATATCTTCAGGTAGGCCCCAATACTTGACAATGTTTCTGAAAAACAGATCCGCTGCGACATCTGCATTACAGACTTTGGGACAGGGAATAAATGTAGCATACTTCGAAAGCGATCAACAATGACCATTATCGAGGCAAAGCCTTGCACCTTTGGCAGCCCATTGATAAAGTCCATTGACAAGCTCTTCCACGGCCTGTCTGGAATCGACAAAGGATGTAGTAAACCCGCAACCTTCTTTATCGCCGTCTTATCCAATTGACATACTAAACAAGTCTTGACGTACATTTCCACATCTTCTTCCATCTTAGGCCAGTAATATGAACGAGATATTAATGCATGAGTTTGTTCAATGCCTGGATGACCGTCCCATAAGGAATCATGCGTCTCTCGCAAGAGTTCCCTCCTTAGCCCCCTGAATTGGGTACATATATTCTACCTCCTTTGGCATAGATGACACCTTCATCTATCCAATATCGACGAATGACCCCATCGCTGATCTGTTTGATCAAGCGCACACAAGCTAGATCCTTATTCGTCTATTCTTTGATCCGAGGCAGTAAGTCTGCCTCAATCGTGGTCAGTGCTGCAACATATTCTGCTACCAATTTTCTGCTTAGCACATCTGGCACAGAATTAAGCCTTCCTGGCTTATGCTCGAACTTGTAGTCGAACTCACTCAAAAAGTCAAGCCACCGTGCTTGCTTTGGTGATAACTTCTTCTGGCTGGTGAAGAAGGTAATGGCCACATTGTCCGTCCTTATGATGAAATAAGTTCCCAACAAATAGTGGCGCCACGTTCTCAAGCAATGTATTACGGCCAACATTTCTTTCTCGTGGGTCGTATATCTGCTTTCGGCATCATTCAGCTTGCGGCTTTCGTAAGCTATAAGATGGTTATCTTGCACCAGGACTCCTCCTAAAGCCCTATCTGAAGCATCCGTATGCACTTCGAACGATAGGTCAAATTGTGGCAAGCGTAGCACAGGTTCTGTCGAGACCGCCTGCTTAAGCTCATCAAATGACCGCTGACACTCGTCTGTTCATGCCCATGATCAGTCTTTCTTCAACAAATCTGTTAAGGGCGCTACTTTCTTCGAATAGCCAACAATAAATCGTCGGTAATAGTTGGCCAATCCCAAGAAAGAACGAAGTTCTCCTAACTTCTTTGGCGCATGCCAATCCATAATGTCCTCCACCTTTTTCTGGTCCATGTGCACGCACCCTTGCGTAATTACATGACCAAGGAAAGTAATTGTGGTCTGTGCAAACTCACACTTTTCCTTCTTAACATACAAGCTTGCTTCCTTCAGTTTTGCAAACACTTTACGAAGATGCATCGCATGCTCTTCTAAAGTCTCACTGTAAATGACGATAACATCCAAGTATACGACTACAAAAAGATCGATATACTCAGAAAATACGTCATTCATCAGGTTGCAAAAAGTGGCTGGAGCGTTTATCAAGCCAAACAGCATGACAAGGTACTCATACGAGCCATACCTTGTCACCATTGTCATCTTTGGCTCATCCCCTTCTGCTATGCGTACTTGGTAGTAGCCTGAGCGCAAATCCAACTTGGTGAAGTACTTGGCCTTGGACAAGCGATCGAACAAGTCAGCCACTAGCGGAATTGGGTACTTGTTCTTCACAGTAAGCTTGTTCAATGCCCTATAGTCAACACACATGCGAAGAGAGTCGTCTTGCTTCTTTTGGAACAAAACAGGGGCACCAAATGGGGCTTTTGACGGTTGTATGTAGCCTGCATCTAGCAGTTCAGAAATCTGTTTGCGCATCTCCTCGAGTTCTAAAGGTGACATACGATATGGTGCTTGTGCAAGGGGTCTTGCACTAGGCACCAATTCTATCATATGATCGATCCTACGCCTTGGTGGTAACATCTTAGGCAATTCCACAGGCATCGTGTCTGCAAAGTCATCCAAAACATCCGCTATTTCACCTTCGACTTCCACTACCTTTCCAGGCTTAATTTCAACGAGTACGCCTAAGAAAGTAGTCAAGCCTTTACGTAGGCCTTCATAATTCACCTGGACCGCTGACAAACATGGCTTAATTGTATTGTCTTGGTCATTGCTTTGTCTCACCCTTGGGACAAAGCATGGATATTGATGGTGCCGAATCAATAGTCCATCTCTGTGAGGAAGTAGCGACGCCTTCGCCGCGCAAAAGAAATCATTGCCCAATATAAGGTCATAATCATCCATGACCATTACTAGAAAATCTAGTTTTCCCTTCCATTCTCCAACTTGTACATCCGCATTGCGAACCCGGCCTCGACAAGTTTGCGGTTCTGAGTTAACAGCCTTGATGGTACTAGTCGCACTAGTGACTGTCAAGTTCAATGTCATGCCAATCTCTGGATGAATTAAGGATTTAGTTGCACCTGTATCGGCCATTGCTAATACCCATTCTTCGTTGATTCTCGCGTCAACGTACATCAGTCCAGAAGACATTTTCTTCTTGTTGTGTGCCTTACTCCCTTGTAAGCGACTGATGCTTTGATGTTGATCCTTACCAACATCACACAGAGCCTTCTCTGTGCTATTCTGCTGAGTCTTCCCAACGTCGTGCTGAACGCTATCAGCACTTGCAGCGTGGCCAGTATTACCCTCAAGTAAGTTCTGATATGTAGAACAACTTGCTTCTCCCTTCTCAAATTGTTCTGAAGGCGTATTCCTTCGTGTTTGACTGACTAATAATGATTCTTGGTAAGAGGATTTGCATACTTTCTTTGTACGAGTAGAAAATCTGCATAGGTACTCGAGGTACCACATCCATCAGATCTACTCGCACATACAGTATATAGTGGTTTAGCAGTCCGAAGACATCAAGAACAGCATCGAAGATGCAATGAACAGTGATTTAGAACTAAGTAAAATAACCAAGATCAGATGAAGAAAACCTTTCTGTGTATTACTAATGCTGAGATTACATGAAATAAACCCTAAGGAACCAGAGGAGATTACAAACCTAATCTCTCTCTTGCTACTTAGGCTCAACCAAACAAGAATCCAACCCCTACAATGTTTTCCAAGCTCGCCTTTTATAGGGCCGAACTTGGGTGTTTTACAGCTAATGAAGACAAAAGACTCAATCGTGGTGGTGTCAGTTTCTGTCGAGTAAGGCGGTTTACACTCCGAGGCTGAATCCTGGGCTTCGGTCCTTCGTCGTAGTCCGAATCCCTTTCACTCCGAATCTTTCCTTGGTACAAATGTAACTTCTCTTCCTTCACCTACCCGAGACGTCGCTGCCTGTCTCCTCGGCATGGTTCTCTCAGCATGGTTATACTCCCAGGATGCGAGACACGTGGTCCGATGGGTTTTACCCCCTACATTCTTTGTAAATCTGAGCCTTGACCCTTGTCCCATCCTTACACGGCTTTGCTTTTCCAAGTGCGGATCCTTTCACTTTGGATGCAAATTCTAACCGTGTCAAGAACAGTTCCCAACGCCAATCTTCTCCAAAACCAACGTGAACAGAGAAAAACCCAAACCTTGGGCTCTGATACCCGAATTGTCACAAGGGTAAACTTTAAAACTCAAAGCCAACCTTGTACAACGGCGCTATATCCTCTAATATAGCCTCAGCCTTCTTCGCACCAGTCAATTCCTTTCAATTCCTTGACTGAACTCTATTTATCCCATATTAAATAGAGGTTCTGCTCACAATCATCAAGCCAAATTCCTGTCAAGCACACATACAACAGATTTACATATAACTAAGCCAAATCAGGGACAATATGCAACAAACTCAGAACTTATGTCAAGGCCGAAGCCCTTTTTCTTTTATTTCTGCACACTTGGGGTTACACAAACTCTCCTGGTACTGGTTACCCGAGCCATTACCTGGTCAGGCCTATTTATAGCCTTACAAAAGCTATTTACAAATAACTCTCAAGCAGTTATGCATCTACTTTACACTGGGCAGTTGGCATAACCGTCCAACCTTATCCCTTATCTTTCCTAAGCCTTAGGGGCAGTCCTATGCTATAAGAAAGCTATAAAGCAACGTCCAAAACCGTGTAACCGTCAATCCAACTGCTAGGCCATGCGCTGGACGCGTCCCATGGCTTGCTGGGCCAATGATGCATCTTTAGCCAATATGCATCCTTTTTGGCCGACCAACACCTTGATGGCTTGAGTGTGCATATGCAAGTCCCCTAACTCGCATATCTGAGTGCGCCGTGCACTCTGGCCTTGGCCAAGCTCTCTTTGGCCTGTGACAATGTCGCATATTAACTATGCCGTTTGGCTGGACGGTAATAACAAGGCATATGCCTCAAGTACGTCAGAATTTGGTGGCACACGTGTCACGCTAATCGCCATTCATTTCATTCACACTTGTCACTTAGTTGATGCATCTAAACTATTAAGGGTAGATACGACTTTATTCCCACATGTAGGAATTCGCATGTGTGGCACTATGGAATAGGGCATTTCAATGTTTGGTAGAAATACAGGGCATTTCAACAGGTATGTAGCCGGAAACAGGGCATTTTGGTTCTTAACCCTTAAAAAAATGTAAAATGGTAAAAATGGTAGTGGAAAAAGTCAATAAATGTACCTAACTCTTATTGGACACTTTTTTCCATCAAGTTGTGTAACATCTGCTTCACTTTTGCTCCATGTCTTATCACTTTTGGAAAAGCATCTGATAGCCTTACAAAATTATTAGATGTGGCACCGACACCTAAGAATTTTCTTGCTCGAGCTGCATCGACAGTGTAATACAAAAGGATTGAGTTCTCTTGTCTTGGATATGGTGTAACTCCGCGGGACTTATCTAGCTGGACTTGTACTGCAAATCCATTTATACGAGTGATGAGTTGGCAGTGATTTTTAAAAAGAACACGAGTTTTAAGTCTGACGGCAGCAAGGAGCATCCATGCAACTAGATGTCTGACGGCAGAAAGAGCTGAGTGTTGTAGATACCCCCTTTCGGATCAAGGGTAAAATGGTCATCCCTTTTGACCAGACGGCTCGAGGAGAACTACTGATGAGCTCACAAGCACGCTTGGCGTGATTAAAGAAGAGGGGTCCGGAAAGTAGGTAGGAGGTCCGACATTATGATTTGAGAACGAAGAGATGTAGCTTCGTGAGAATATGGGTCGTCCGGCAGATGCAAGCCGCGGCTATCAGAAAAGCTTGACTGCTGAATGCACGTGCTACTGACAGCATGACAGTGTCCCCCCTGGAAAGGTCAGGGACTGACATTAGCAGTCACCCTGTGGAGAGTACGTGTACGGCAGTCAACAGGGAATATTTCCAGATCTGGTTTGGGATAACACGTGTCGTTATCCCAAGGGTTGACTATGCATATAAATAGTCTCCCAGTAACCATATTTAGTCATTCATTACCTTTTGTAAAGATCACCCTGTACTATTTTCTAGAGCAGAGTCTGTACCCTCTGAATTCTCTGACTTAATACAAATGGCGACTTCACAGGTCTCTGACTCATAGACTCTAGTACGAGATTTACAATATGGCCGCTGAAAAGCAGTCTGGAGAGAGTAGCCTTCCAGCGGATGATACCGGAGCAACCCTAGGATTAGTTGGTTACAGCAGAAGACAACCTGTCGCGTCATCAAGCGTAACCGCGAACCAGACCTCGAGCGCAAGAATTTCTAATGCAGACTTAGAGACAGTGCTACAGGTGACTGCCAACGACGCAGAGAGACAAACAACTCTGGTCCTACAGCCAGCCCGGCAGGATGAGCAGTCTCAGGAGGACCTGCAGGCAACCGAACGCGAGCAGATATTGGCTTCTCTTCATGAAGGGGACACACGCAGAAAAGCACTAGTGACAAGACTAGCGCAAATCACCGCAAGCAGCCCCGGTGGAGACACAGATGAAGAAGAAGAGGAAACTGATTTGGGAAAACATGTGTCGCCGAAAAGATTTGGCGCTTCCGGCGCCATAGACCAGCGGCACCCCCGTGGCTTCACGCAGGGATCTAGGGAGGGGTCCGGAGGAGTCCAAGAAACGGCCTCGGGCCTTTTCCTCAATGAGGGACTGGATGAGAAGTTCACCAAATACATGGAGCGGAACTTCGGTTTACACGCACAAGCAAACGCTTACGCAATACACTCCCCTTTCCCCAAAGCACTAGTAGATAAGCCAATGCCAGCCTCGTGGAAAAGTCCGAAATATCGACTATTTGACGGGACGGGCAATGCCACCGAGCACATGCATCGATTCATCATGGCTTTGAACGAATCTGCCTCTCAAGAGCACGTATGCCTTAAGGAATTTGGGAAATCACTAACCGGCGATGCGTTCACCTGGTATATCACACTAAAGCCGAATAGCATCCATTCCTGGGAAGAGTTACAGCAAGTATTTATACATAAGTTTTACTCTAAACCGGTAACAATGTCCTTGTCGTCACTCTGCACCCTGCAATTCAAAGAAACGGATGATATGCGGACATCAGTCCAGCAGTTTAGAGCAGCATATTTAAGATGCCCCACAAAAATACCAGAGAAAGACCTAGTCGGCATGTGTATAGCGCTATTACCATTGGACTATCACCTAATCTTCCAGAATGGACGTTTGGAAACCCTGGCCGACTTGGAAGAAGCCGCGGGCCGCGCGGATGTACATCGTAAAAGCATGCAGACAGCCGCAAAGCAATGTTCTCATTCCATCGCTTACGTTAAAGATGATGCATCCCAGCGGAAAAGACCTGCCGGACCAAGCGAAGATAACCGCCAGCGCAAGAATTTTGACAATAACACAGAACCACCACCAGAGTACCCCTGTAGCATGGATACAATAGCTGACCTTTAACTGAATGGGTAAAGACTGGGGAGATGAGGCTCCCCCCTTGTTCGCGAGAACCGTCCGAGCAAGACAAACAACACGTGAGGTATTGCATGTTTCACAGACGCATAGATCACCCAACCAATGATTGCCGCACCCTCAGATGGAGATTTCACAGACGACTCCGACGAGGAGACATTGAGATTGAAGGCGGAAAGATTAGACAAGAACCCTTCAAAACACACCAAGCAGCTATGATCAGCCATGACCCCATGATGGAAGGGCGACATCCACCAGTTCAGCAAGAGAAGGTTGTGGTCGTACCTAGGAATGATAGACAAAGCAAGAATAGAAAATACTGTCAATATCATCGCACTAGGTCCCATAACACCAGCGAGTGCCGTGTCATGCGAATCATGTCGGCCCAGCAAGCTGAGAAGGCAAACGTCCAAACCGGACATACAGTGGCATCCGTGGTTCAACACGGTTCCACAGAAACGCGTATGCAGCGCAAGAAAATCCCTCCGAGAAGGAAGCATTATTGCTGGTACCATCAATCCGAAAGTCACACAGCCGAGCAATGTCGTGCCTTACGCAGAGATATTGAAGAAAATGAGCAAATTGATACGCAGCATCAGGTGGCAACTGCGGAATATCATGACTCGACTATGGATGAGGACACAAACCAAGATTCAGGGTATAACACAGATTATATAGCAACAGCGGTGGAACAAAAGCCTCTGTTCTCCGAGTTTTTTGACACGCTGGGTTTCGACGCAGAACAAGCAAGACAGGCGTCTATCATCCTCACACGGATCGCAACACGCGAAGATATAAATACCTTCCTAGATAGGAAGTACCCGCTCCCGTATAGTACTATTACATTCTCGGAAGAAGACAGGAGAGTAGATTGCGACCACACACGCCCACTCTATGTTACAGCGTCAATACGGAAGCACGAGTTCGGACGAGCATTCATCGACAACGGCGCATCCTTGAATCTAGTCCCATTGCATATTTTAGAGAGCATCGGCATCAAAGAGACGGAAATCAAAAGATTCAGTACGAGGGTACACTGTTTTGGTGGAATCAGCCAGCAAACACTCGGTACCATTAATTTGGAGGTTCGCGTAGGTCCAATACGAGCCTCAGAGCCCTTTCATGTTATGGATATCCATACCACGTACCACATGCTGTTGGGACGCCCATGGCTACATAAGCACGGAGTGGTGGCGTCTACCTACCATCAATGTATCAAATTTATTTTGAAGGGCAAACAGAAGCGTGTCTCGGCAACGCTAAACCCATTCTCTACGGAAGAGGCGAACCTCGCAGAAGCTGTATTCTATGATATGTTAAGCGAGCCAAGTGAGATAACGACGCAAATCTACGAAACCCCGATTCCAGACTGGGAAAATACTTATCAACAGCAACAAGCTACCGGAAGTAGCAGCAGCAACACTCAAAAAGCCGGAACGCACAAAAAATTCCGCGTCGAAACTCTGTCCGGAGGCAGGAAAATTTATCGATTATAGCAATCAACGGGGTTCGAACCGCGCGAAGAGGTCTACACGGCAGAAATTGAAGAAGACCCGACGGGAAACGAACCCCAATTTTTCGAGAGAGCAACGGCAAAAGACACCACGGCTCATTCAATAAAAACAAAATTCGTAAACGTAGGAACTTCAACAGAGACAAAAATGATGGAAGTCGGCGCAGAGTTGAGCAGTGAAGAAGAGGATGAGCTTGTGGCCCTTCTAAAAGAATTCCAAGACATTTTCGCATGGACCTACGAAGACATGCCTGGCTTAAACCCAACACTGGTATGTCATGAGCTACACATCACCCCAACCGCCAGACCAGTAAAGCAACCAAAACGTCAGTTTTTGCATGACATGGAGGAACTGATAAAGGAAGAGGTCAATAAGCTAATCAAGGCAAGCTATATTCAATCGATTCACCACCCGGATTGGCTAGCTAATGTCGTCCCGGTAAAGAAGAAAAATGGGAAAATACGCTGTTGTGTCGACTTTAGGGATCTGAACAGAGCTTGCCCCAAAGACGAGTTTCCTCTTCCCAACATCGACATGTTAGTGGATGCCACGACTGGCCATGAGATGTTCTCCTTTATGGACGGATATAGTGGTTATAACCAAATCCGGATGAAGGAGTCTGATGCAAAGAAGACAGCGTTCTCGACACCGCTCAGAAACTTCTATTATGTTGTAATGCCATTCGGCCTCAAAAACGCGGGAGCAACCTATCAAAGGGCCATGACGCACATCTTTCACGACATGAACCATCACATCATAGAAATCTATGTGGATGATATAGTCGTCAAGGCAAAGAAAAGACATGAGCACACGGGCAACCTGAGGAGAATTTTCAAGCGATGCAGAGAATATGGATTAAAAATGAATCCCTTAAAATGTATTTTGGGGTCTCCTCCAGAAAGTTCCTTGGTTTTAAGGTTACTAACAACGGAATAGAGGTAGATGAAGACAAAGCATCGGCGATCCTAACAATGAAGCCTCCTGCGACAGTGAGAGAGTTGCAGACCCTAATGGGGAAGATTAACTATGTCCGTAGATTCATCCCAGGACTAGCGCAGCACCTTCAAGCGATGTTCCCGCTGTTACGGAATGATGTAAATTTCGAATGGGGTGAGCCGCAACAACAGGGGCTGAGCAAGATCAAAGAATGCCTTACGCACCCGCACGTATTGCGGCCTCCAGCCCCAGGGGAACCCTTTTATTTGTACCTCGCTAAGAGTTTTCCTTGTGCTGTCTCGATCTTAACTCCCTTTAGAAGTGTAAATAAAGCGTTGTCGTCGGGTGTCCATTCTCGGGTCTCCTCCCAAGTGTGAGAGTTATGAATTGGCAAGTTCAAAAGCTGAACTGCATCCTCCAGAATCGGAGCACCCTCACCCCAAGCAAACAAAAAGGTGTGAACCGCACGCATCCAACGGCAAGCGAGCAGATTTAAATCACCAGATACCTTGTGCACGAACCTATGCCGGGAACTTACAAGGGCAGATGTTAACCCCAAGGCTTCTATCACCTGGGAATGCTCCGGGATCGAAAACATGTAATCTATCCAGGCATGCCATTCCGTGCCCACCTTCACATGAGACTGATATGCTATTGCCGACGTGGTGTAATCCTTACGCTCGATAGCTAGTCTGGGGACTCCGGCCAAGGGAAGCTCCCCGGGCTCCTCGCCTTCCTCTGAACAGAGCCAATTATCATTATCTACTACGGAGTATTCGTGCTCTTCCGTCCTGAAGAGCTTGGCTGTGAAATCATCTTCGATGCAAGAGACAGGACCGAGCCCACCTCCTCCTGCAAACATCTTTTTAGGAAGGCTTTTCCCCTTGCCTCGTACCGGAGGTGTCTGTATCGGATCACTCATTGTATGGGAGAGTTTTAACAAGGCTAAGAAGTGAGTCAAGAAAGTAAAAGAATTGAGTCTTAGAAGGTCTGAGGAGATCCTTTTATACTGGAGATAGTTACTGTCTCGCCCGTTACCATAACTGAAGCGTTAATCACTCGCCCTCTGACACGCGTTTGGGCCATGTGTGCTGGCACACTGAGCATGACACGTGCCAATGGTCCCAGGCCATGGAAAGGGGACTATGATGACTGTTGGCCCGATTCCTTATCGGTCCAAAACAGTCAGGGGACTTTTGTAGATACCCCCTTTCAGATCAAGGGTAAAATGGTCATCCCTTTTGACCAGACGACTCGAGGAGAACTACTGATGAGCTCACAAGCACGCTTGGCGTGATTAAAGAAGAGGGGTCCGGAAAGTAGGTAGGAGGTCCGACATTATGATTTGAGAACGAAGAGCTGTAGCTTCGTGAGAATATGGGTCGTCCGGCAGATGCAAGCCGCGGCTATCAGAAAAGCTTGACTGCTGAATGCACGTGCTACTGACAGCATGACAGTGTCCCCCTGGAAAGGTCAGGGACTGACATTAGCAGTCACCCTGTGGAGAGTACGTGTACGGCAGTCAACAGGGAATATTTCCAGATCTGGTTTGGGATAACACGTGTCGTTATCCCAAGGGTTGACTATGCATATAAATAGTCTCCCAGTAACCATATTTAGTCATTCATTACCTTTTGTAAAGATCACCCTGTACTATTTTCTAGAGCAAAGTCTGTACCCTCTGAATTCTCTGACTTAATACAAGTGTATGGGACTGCTGAAGGCTATGGAGTGGGCAGAGTCGCAGAAGAACTTGATGTGCAGCGCTGTGTATTTAAGTTGGATGCCAAACTAGTAGCAAATGCAGTAAATGGTGACCATAAAATGGTAGCATGGGAGAATCAATCTATTGTTTTAGACATTAAAGTTTTACTTAGAAACCATCCATTATAGAGGTGCAATTGGATTAAACGTACTTGTAATAAGCCGGCAGATAAAATAGCCAGGCATGCTAGATTATGGAAGATCTCTAGGACATGGGAGAATGATCCTCCAAATTTCATTGCAACAATGTTGCTGGGGGAGAACAAGAATGTAACAGAAGTTCAAAGTTAATGAAAATCTTTCATTTTGAATAAAAAAAAAAAAAAAAAAACGAGTTTTAAGTGCAGATAAAATAGGAGAGTGACTTTGCGCCCACACACACACACACACACACACACACACACACCCCCCTCATTAACGAAGTGCACGTTCCACCCTTTGTTATAGGCTGATTTCTTAACCTTGGTTATTTGCTTCATTTATGCATATGATATAATATCCGGGGTGAAATAGCCCGTTCTAGCACTGGCGACGGTTATCGCGCCTCGTGATAATTTTTTCGCCAGCCACTGGATTTTATATCGGTTCGTCTAATCTCTATCAAGCGATACAGATTAGATCGCTTTGTGGGAGTATAATTTTTATTTGAAGTTTAGAGATTATTATTCATTTAGCTATTTGGCTCAAGTCGAGACCAAAAAACATTACCGTGGTTATTCGTTTACGGAGCATTCATTTATAGAAGCCGGTCTGTATTTCTTCTTAACTGAATTCCTATGGCCCTGCCAATGTCTGTGTATTAGACTCAATAGACTACCACTTATTTATAACCTTCAATACTTGGATGTCAAATAATACTCGATGTCCAAATCCTAAACGGTTTTTTAACTTCACAATTTCCGGATAAGTTAATATCCGGGGTGAAATAGCCACTGGCAATGGAAATCACATCGCTCGCGATAATTATTTCGCCAGCCATTGGATTTTTATATTGCTTCGTCTAATCTCTATCAAGCGATATAGATTAGATCGCTTTGTGGGATTATAATTTTTATTTGAAGTTTAGAGATTTTCATTTAACTATTTGGCTCAAGTCGATACCAAAAAGAATTACCGTGGTTATTCATTTACTGAGCATTCATTTATAGAAGTCGGCCGGCCTGTATTTCTTAACTGAATTCCTATGATCCTGCCAAGTTGGTAATTGCCAGCTACATCCTTCACCCCTAATCGTCCGAACTCCCTCTCTTTCTTAGTGAGTTTTTTTTTTTTTTTTTTGAATAAATTTTAGCTAGACCATCTGATAAACCATTAAAGATTATAGGGTCAAGACGGCTTTAATACTATAGGTGTTATTCTGGCTGATATCGATCGATTAGTTTTGATCACAGTACGTAGAAATGGGGCTGTACTATAAACAACGGGACCTTTGAAAACATCTAACATTGATATCGGTTGGGCTGCACATTGATAAGGTACAGTTCAACAACAACAACTCACAGCGCTCTGTTTTAAAGTGAGCTTGATTATTTGGGTGGACGTTGTTAGGTGCGTGCAGTGAAACCACTCTTTTCAGCAATGGTAAAACAATCCACCAGTTGTGTTGCTGTACATGTGTATCCACCACCTCACCTGCTTGAGATGGAGGGCATTAATCAAGAAGGGAAAAAGGAGAAGATTGTACACGTGGATCTTGTTGGAATCTTGCGTCCGCTTTTTCCGCCTTTTACCGTCTATATCAAGTTTTGTGCCTAGGAGATGGGGATGGATGGAGGGGGAATGGGAAACCGGTGGCCGGTTGGGAGTTTTAATAGTATTTAACGTGTGTGAACGACTTTCATTGGATTGTTGTGAAGGTGGCGTGAGTACTAAAGTGGGTAATGCGATAATGACCGTTAAGGTGGGTAAACGGAGAGGAGAATACAATAACGAAACGAGAAAATTATTCTAATAACCCTAATAATATTAGACTTTATTATAAAAACCCTGGGGTTTTTATAATAATATTACAAATTATCCGGAAGACCCTGAAAATTAATGTAACTGCAAGATTACAGTTATACCCTCTCAAATAAATAATAATACACCCGTTACAGTTCATTTTATTTTATTCAGTTTCAGTTTATTCAGTTTTGATTTCAGAATCATTTTCTCTCTCTCTCTCTCTACCGGCGAAAAACCTCCATTATCAACAAAAAAAAAAAAAAAATCGCCATTAATCTTCGAAATCATCTTCAAGGATTTCTTTGTTTTCATTTTCTCAACCTGCTGCTGATTACAGTGAAGAAAGTTGATTACAGTGAACAAAAAATTGATTTTTAGGGTTTGTTTTTCAAATTAGGGAGAAATCTGCCACAAACCAGATCAAGACAAACAAAAAAGTTGAATTCATGTAGAAGAAGAGAAGAATGACGATCTGAGCGGGAGTGATTTTGAAGAACGACAAGCAATAATCGTTCACGAAACCGATCTAGCAAAGGTATTGATTTATTTATTTTAATTTCTTCTTATTTGTAGTGTTCATGTTCTCTTTACATCTGGATCTGATAATTAGTTGTTTTTTTTTGTGTTGAAGTGTTCATAATTTTCATGTTCTCCTCAGATCTAGATCTGATAATTTTTTTTTTGTAGTGTTTTGTAATTTTGTTCATAATGTTCATGATCTCTTCACATCCAGATCTAATAACTAGTATTTTTGGAGTTGTTCATATTATCTTCACATCTGGATTTTGATATTTATTTTTTTAGAAGTTGTTGATCATGTTCATGTTCTCTTCACATATAGATCTGATAAAATAGTTTTTTGAAGTTGTTCATATTGTCTTCACATCCGGATTTTGATTTTTTTTTGTAATGTCTTATAACTGCTTTTTAGAGTTGTTCATAGTTTCTTCACTTCTAATTGTATTGTTTGTTATTGCTTTTTAGAATTACTTTTGCAATAATTGTAGTGTTGATTGGAGTGTGCAAATTGTCTGCACTAGTTTTGGATATCCATATCACCGTGAAAGTGTTAATTCTAATGTGTATATTGTCTTCACATCTATTAACTGTAGCTTAGAGTTCCAAAAAAATTAGATGTGAATATAATCTTCACATCCATTACTCTCTGTAACTAAACTCTTCCTATTTTGGTTTAGTGAATATCCCCTGCACATTTTTTTTTGCAGTGTTTGATTGTAGTATGCTTGGGTAAGTATTGAAGGTGTTATAAATATTTGATTGTATGGTTTTAGGCTGTGCAAATCCCCTGCACATCTAGTTTTGTTCAGTTGTAGACTGTGCAGACCTCCTGCACATATAGTTTTATCCAGTTGTAGGTTGTGTAGATCCCATCCCCTGCACATCTAGTTTGTTCAGTTGTAGACTGTGCAGACCCCACTGCACATCTAGTTTTGTTCAGTTGTAGACTGTGCAGACCCCACTGCACATCTAGTGTCTATATTTTTCTGTGGTTTACTCTTCACATCTGATCTGATTTTAATTTGTTTGAATCTTCACATATATTCTCCCTCTTTTGGTTTAGTGAATATCCCCCGCACATTTTTTTTTGTTTTGTAGTGTTTGATTGTAGTGTGCTTGGGTAAGTATTGAAGGTGTTATAAATATTTGATTGTATGGTTTTAGGCTGTGCAGATCCCCTGCACATCTAGTTTTGTTCAGTTGTAGACTGTGCAGACCTCCTGCACATCTAGTTTTGTTCAGTTGTGTGTAATTTATTGATGTAAGACGTTTAACACAAATCAAATGTGCATATATTCTTGGTGATGTGTGGTTATAATTAAAAGATTTTTAGTGAAGTAATTGATATTCATATGCTTTAGCTAATTTTTTTTTTTGTAGTGTTTGATTGTAGTGTGCTTGGGTAAGTATTGAAGGTATTATAATATTTGATTGTATGGTTTTAGGTTGTGCAGATCCCCTGCACATCTAGTTTTTGTTGAGTTGTAGACTGTGCAGACCCCCTGCACATTAAGTTTTGTTCAGTTGTGTTTATTTTCTATACCCTGCAATATGTATCCTTGGTGATTGTACATATGAGCTCCTGAAAAGATTGGAATTTTACTCAATTTTTCTTATATTTTCTTATGTAGATATGAGTACCTTGAAATATTGTCATGCTCAGAAGTGAAGATTCACACCGGAACTATACATTGACCACGCCGTAGTGAAAAATGCTCAGAGATGGAATATGCTGCGAAGTCTTATTTCTCAAAGCAGGATAAGGAACATGGCTTCAGTCTGAGCTCGTTAACTGGAAGTCTGAAGAGCGTGAACATCATTTTGCATTGTGTTTTGTCATTCATTTGTATATAATGTTGTTGGTCATCTTTGATACTATTTGTAAACTTATTAGTCTATAGATAATTTACGATAAGAAAGATTGCAATTATTTTCATGAGTGTAACTATTATCCACTTCTTTTTACAAGAATCAAGAACGGCTGGTTGGATATTTCACCTGAACTCTAAAATTAAATGATCCAAATAATCAGCACAATTGTGGCATTGTCGAAGCACAATTAAACTAAACTCTTTCTATCTCCTATAGACATAGAAGAACAACCATCAACAGAATTAGATGTGAATATATTCTTCACATCTATTAGTTGTAGCTTAGAGTTCCAAAAAATTAGATGTGAATATAATCTTCACATCTATTAGCTGTAGCTTAGAGTTCCAAAAAAATTAGATTTGAATATATTCTTCACATCTCTTAGATGTAGCTTAGAGTTCCAAAAAAATAGATGTGCATGCTGTCTTCACATATGTTAGCTGTAGCTCAGGGTTCCAAAAAATTGGA
>JAJJMA010110766.1:0-17709 GCA_023529015.1 Papaver nudicaule | reverse complement strand
ATAAAAATGCAAAACTATGAGCCTAGGATTCTCATTTGTGGCAGGGGATCTAAAAGTGATGGTTGACACCACAATAAGAGCTATGCGGCGAGAAAAGAGCGTTAGGCCCCTTCCTATGGGACACTCATAACAAAAATTTTGGCTATTTTGGCCGGCTATGGACCTAGCAAACAAGGGTTTTGACGTTGCAAAGTTGCAAATTTGCAACTTTGCAACGTCAGATGGAATTAGTATCTATCGATGGAAATAGTGTCGACGATACAAATTCCATCGATGTCGACGGAATTTGTATCGAGGTCGATAGAATTTGTATCGACAGATACTATTTCCATCGATATAGATTCAGGTCATCCATCCACTCGTTCATGAGTTCGCCTATAAATGAGCAATTTCAACCTCATTCAGTCACTCCTTCGGCTTTAATTTTCTCCTCATTCACTTTGAAAATGGTGGGATCTCCTCAATATGAACCACGCTATAGTCATTTTAGGTTCACTAAGGAAGAGGATTTATGCATTTGTAGGAACTATGTGCGGCAAACGATGGAACGTGCCAATCCTATACAGTCGAATATAGGGGGGCGAACTTTATGGGGTGCTATATTAGAAGAATTTTTGAAAGAGCATCCTGGTAACATTAGGAGTCGTAGTGAACAGTCATTATCCGATCGTTTCTGCAAGATAAATCAAAAGGTTAATACGTTTTTGCAGATAGTAATTCAAAAAAATCGTGTAAGGATCATTGGCCAAACCAACGACGAAGTCATTGATGCCGCGTTAGAAGAGTGGAGAGTACACCATAATGGAAAGTCTTTCCGTTATGAAGGTTGTTTCAATATCCTTGCGGTGTTGCCAAAATACTCCCCGTTTTTATTTTTGGCCGCACAAGGTGTACTTTAAATTTAATGTAATGCAACTATTTTTTTAAGGAAAACTTGCATTGATTAGATACCAAAAGATTAAACATTGTTAATTAACTTTTTTCATCCAAGAAGAACAGAAACACTACAAAAAAAGAAACCAAACATGTCCGCAAACTACAACTTGGATCCTTATTGAGGAGGAAATCCAGGGTTGAATAGGCCTTGCTGCGCCAATCCCAAAAATTCTTCACCCCTTTCACGCAATTCTTGAGATTCTGAATCAACATCCATGTGGGACTCAGAAGAGCTACCTGGAACTGTAGTTGCATCAGAATCATTCGTCGGACCATAACCCTGATGAGCTACGGGCTGCCATACTGTAGAGTTGGTATTATATCGCTGAAACCCTCCCTCCGTAGGAATATATTCATTTTGCGATGCCTGGCCCTCTTGTTGGGATGAAACCCAGTTCTGGTTCCATGGTCCTTGCTGCAAGCCTGCCAACAAGGACCCTGGTGCACTCACGGGACTGACATCTGATCCACGAAAAGGCATATTAGCATAATTGGCGGGAGCACGGATCGTCGCTGGAGGAGTAGTATGAACATTGGGACTGTTGTTGGAGTTGCGAGTCCTAGCCCCACCGCTACTTGGAACCCTACTCGGGGTGGTTGCGCTCGGACTTCTTCTACTACGAGTGTTATGATTGTGAGCTTGGACAGCAGGGCTAGTGTTCTGAAGTGGAGTGTTTAGATCAAAGTTAAGGATTGAACCTGTCCTCCACTTGTTTATCTCCTCGATGTGCATATGCTGAAATCTACCCATGAAGTTGTGATAATCGTTACATCTTTGCTGAAGCACCTGATATGGCACATCTACCATACTGTATGGTAGACCCTCCCCGGGAAGAGCATTATCCAACGAGAATGGAACCTGGCCGCCACTACTGGCATCAATCGTTTGAACTTCCCAAGCAAAAAGTGGTAAATCCGTGGAATATGGCTGAGTAGGGTAAAAATATGTTTGTGTAGACGATGATTCGCCTGGAACGGATTGCGAAGGCGGTTGTGAGGGAAGGAAATTACCACCAAGTGGAAGTATACCTATTGCTGGGACGTCAGACCCACCGTAATTTTCCGGCTCTGTCAATATAGTTGTATCGGCAACCTTTCTAAACCATTGAATGTATTCTTCATACGTTCCTTCTTGAATCAGCTTAAACGTATCATTCTGAGATGTCTCCCACTCCCCCAAAGATTCTCTCACCCGTTCATAATCGGCCTTCGAAATTATGTCGTCATCGAATGGGTTGATTGCTTTTACTAAGGTCCCAGTATGCTGATATACGAGTCGCTCTCCATAGTACCAAACACCCTCTTTTGATATAGGGCTATACAATACACACCTGGTCAAGCTCTTGGTGTACATCTCGGTGACATTTGGATCAGCCCCCTACTCCTCCCACTTATTGTACGACCAGCCCTTGTAAGTAGAAGTGGTCCGTTGGGCTCCTTGCATCCGGCTAACACACCTGCTTGTGGTTCCATCTGTTAGCTGTTTGGGCGCCCAATTTCCTTGTGCGAACATTTTCATAATTGGAAATTGACGCTGTGTTTGCGACAAAGTGGGATGGTTCACTTTAAAATGAATGTACCACCAGAACTGCGAACATAAAATAAATTACATTATATTTGCAGGTAAAGAATAATACATTTGATGAAAAGCAGTTGAGGCTTTCTTACCTCTAAGATGTGATGATACGCATCGAAGCTAAAGGATGATCCGGAGGAGACATCTCTCAGGTTCCTGTGTATCTCCGCTAAAATTGGAGTTCCCCAATCATACTTATGTGCGATTTCCAGGTTTTCCAAAGTCTCCAGAAAACCAAAGGGTGCCATCGAACTAGCATTAGGGAAAAAACTATAGGATAGAATCCACAATACAAATACTCTTTCGATCTCATCCTGCTCGTGTTCAGGATTATCTACTTCACCGTTTTTGTAAATTGCACAATAATTTGTCAAAAAATTTCTCAAATCTGCAACACTCAAACCCTCACCTCTAATAGAAAACCCATATTGTTCGAGTAAAGGAAGTCGTTCGGGCCAGCGAGTTTTCCACTTGGGTAAGTTGTATGGAATCTCGGGTCCGTTGCACATGATGCCGGTGATCATGTACAAATCCAGGGGACTGATTCCTACATGCATCATCATATTTAATTATCACATTATGTGCATATATATAATATTGGCTTGCCCCAATTAAATTTCTAATTAAAAAACTTACCCGCCTCAAAGTCTGGAAAGAAAAATGTATTTGAATATCTCCAGTACCGCTCGATTAACGACCTTTGTATACTTTTTTTCTCATTGTGAGTGTCGATGTAATAAAACTCTTTCCATGGGTACCGTCTTACGCGTTCTTTAACCGAAGGTGGAAGTTTATCGTACATGCCCTTCACTAATCCAGTGCCTATACGTATTGTAATATTTAGTAATTAAAATGGGCGTATCAAATTATAACCAATAACAGTAGGCCAAAAAATAAAAACTTACCGCCTCTGTAGAAAATTTTGTTATCATTCCTTGATAAATGCCCCTGTATAAGACTAACACTGCAGAGTTTTCTTACATGCGCCCACTCGTAATCTTTATCTTGTGTCCAGGAGATATTGGTGGGCTGCTCGATGTGCTCTTCGGGCTCAACAAATTCTTCTTCAACTGGTCTGTTTCTGGTTTCCCTTTTCTTTTTTTGGTTCCCAATCGCATTCTTAATTGATTTTGTAACTCGCTTCATGATGGACTAACAATTGTTAGAAGAAAAAAAAAATTACAGAACTATTTTCGAGAGAAGAGAAGAGAAGGAAGTCGGGTGGAGAAGATGAGTTTCATCGTCTCTAAATCCTTCAATTTATAGTCGATAGAAATAGTGTCGACACAGATAGGAAAAGTGTCGACATCGATACAATTTGTATCGACGATACAAATTTCATCTGTCGGTGAAAATAGTGTCAACATCGATACAAATTGTATCGATCGACGCTTTTTCTGTCGACACCACTGCCCAAAAAAAGTTTTGCTAGGCCACGTGGGATTGCAAACACATGCATTTGCCACGTTCCATTGGAACCGGCCTTAGCAGTGGTTTCACACATTAAAAAGGCATCTGCCGCCGTCAACATATAATTAAACAAAAAAAGGGTTTAAGATTTAATGGTATCTGGTGGTGGTCTGGTCACTTAAGTTAATTTAATCTACTAACCCACCACCACCTCGTTTTACTAGCCACAACCTATCCACCATGGCACCATCAATCCTTCCTTTTTGTCGGCCTCACGCGGCCGTCTCTCTTTCTAGACCTCCCTCTCTCTCCCTCCACTTGAATTTCAGGCATCTAGCTGCACTCTGCCCTTAGCTATACCCCAATACATGTGCATGACCCATGCATTAATCACGCAATGAATTAATACAGAAATACCATGATCTCATGCCACTGCACCATTTAAGTGCCATGATTTCTCCCTACTCATGAGTGCATTTTGGTTAATTAATCTTTGATTGGTTTCATGACTTTTCTTCATTTTACACTGGATTTTGAGTTTTGACAAGTACAATCAAAACAGGAAATTTCCTACATGATAAGGCTAAGTCTAATGGCTCTTCCAGATCTACATAAACCGTCGCCTTTTCCCTGCTGGCTTGATAATTCAACTTCTCTTTCTACGATTTTGGTAGAAGTGGATGTTGAATTCTACTTGGGCGCTCAATGATGTAGCGCCTAAAAAGTGAACTCGCGCTCAATGATATAGCGCCCAAATGAATATTTTCACTAGATCTGATGGCTAATAACATATGTTCCAGATCTGATGGCTGAAATTATCCGGCAAAAAGTAAACTCGCGCTCAATAATATAGCGTTGAAGGAATATTCCGCGAATATTCTTTCTCGCGCTCAATGAATGAGCGCCCAAGTAGAATTTCTATGTGGATATTGAAACACCATTAGACTTAGTTGTGACGTGGCTTGCAATATTGAAGTAGATATTGAAACACGATTAGACTAAGCCTAATACGTAGGAATAGTACATAATAATTAGTGGGACCCACAGAGTGACACATACACAGGTTAAACAAGAATTGGTGGGACACAGGCGATATCATGAGCATCACGATCATCATACATAGGATATATCTTACAAAAGGATATTGCTCAGGGCATCCAGTCCGGATCAAAGTCCTCTCCCAAAGTAGACCGACAAAAGAAATTAAATCGCACAAGATCATCCGAATCAATCTATTTAATATGGTCCTGTACATATAGTAAAATAACTCTAACTACTTTCTTAGGCATTTTGTCCCCAAATGTAAGATGAACGGTGTGGATTTGCTCAGCTTTGTGTTCTTTTTGGGATGATCTCGAGGTTGACTCTGTTGATGACAGACCTTCAACCGAAGGAAGAAAACTCTGATTAAAGTCTTTATCAAAGAAATGTAATGATGAGGTAGACTGAGGACAAGATACCTGATAAATGGAAAAGATCGAGGACAAAAATGTCATTGTTGGTCTAATCCGAAAGGAGCATGGTCAACGTCAACAATGACTAGATTGCTAGGACGGAGGTGAGGTGGTGGTCTGGTGGAGAATATATTATTTTCTTGACAACTTCCTCGGAAGAAAGAAAAGAATGTCTTGTGAAGGAGTAGGCCCTATTTTTGGAAAATGGATAGTGGCGGTGGGGATTGAGGCCGGCGCACTGACATGTTAACGCTCTCAAATAATGGCTGTGCCGCATGGTGGACCTTAATCTCGCGTCTGGCACACGCCATGAAGCTGGTGTCGTCGTTACAAAGTCCGGATCGACGCGTTAGCAAGGCTAAAGATAGGCATTTTGGCATCCATGTTGTTGGGTTTACCCAGTGGGGGTGTTGTGACTTGTGAGGTGGGAATTTGGTGTACGTTATTTTGCGTAGGTGGAATAAATTGTGGTGAGACATGAGCACAGTGCTCCTGATGGTGAAATATTCATGTTTTGCTTTCACAAAAAAAAAAAAAAAGTCTCGTTAAAGAAACAAGGGCAGACCCCGGCAGACACACAAAATAAAAAAAAAAAAAGTTACTTTTGGTGGCCAAAGGTTACCGATCTTTTCTGGCGTGCTCTGCCTGCCTTGTGGTGGAGAGATCAACTAACCTGTGAGTATCTTAGATTTATTTCGAATGTGGTTACTAGTTTCGAATGTGGTTAGATTTATCTTAGTTGTGAGCGCATAAATCTATTTGCTTAGATTATGAACTCACAATCAATACCGCAACATACATGTGGGTGTGATACAATAATGATATCGTGAGATATAACTTTGAAGACTACCAATGTGGATTGACTTAAAGAGTGCGGATTTTAACAATGGTAAACATGTTTTTATTTGCTTGTATTAATTACAGCTACCGGTGGTCAGATTCATTGCTTGTAATCAGATCCACATAGAATGTTTGAATACGGAATAATCATACTTTGGGTGATACAAAGACATGGGTTATGAGATAGCTTAAAGAAGCAAAGCTATACTGACACAAACACACTCCTTGATTTATAATTTAATCATACGTGGCAATATAATGAATTCTTCTCAACTCATCTATAAGTATCCTTGAAGTATAATGAATTCTTCTCAACTCATCTATGAGTATCATCCAAGTGGTAAAAAGTGATTCTCAAATGATTCAATTGACTTACAAGTGTGTGATCAATGCTTTTCTTACTCCTAGACTAGGATGAGTTCACAATAAGACACTCTCTCTCCTATCCTAGCTCTGTGCTGATTTTCGTCGACCCCCTTCTATTTGAATGGGGTCTTGTATTTATAGACATCTTCTAAAATCACTGTTCCTTCTAGCTTTACCCGCGCGGCCTTATTGTATGCGGTTTATTCTTATTGCGTTAGTGTTTCTTCCCGTACGCATTGATCTAGTGCGACTGCGTTGAATGGAACACTTGGCTGAGAGTTGGCCACGTCGCTTCTGTGTATTGTCTCGTTGGCAATTAATGTTGTTGCCACTTCTCAACTACCTCAGTCCATTCACGACACCTATCTAGTTTGATCCTCACCGCTCGTTCAAACTCTCCTCGGGATTGGCGAATGTGTTTTTAGCTTTGATTCCATGCTTCTCGTTGCTTGGTAGTTAGTTGTGGCCGCTCTACGATCTCGCCACGTAGTCGGTGACAAATGTGCTATTACAGTTTGCCCATTTCTTTTCAAATTCCCTCTGGGGTATATTGGGAAAGAAACATTTTTGTCCTTCCACTTTCCCACGTTTTGTCAACCGCCCCTAGATTTGTGGGGTCGTGGACTTTAATGCTAATATAAATACAAAGTGGATAAAATTAAATCCTTTATTCTTCTTTTTCGTTTTCTTTCTCTTTCTTCTGCCTTCTTTCCTTGTTTTTTCCGAAATCAACTTTCCACCATTAGTACCCCCGCAACTGCAACTGTACTTGTTATCCTGGCAATATCTTAACTGCTGCTGTCGCGACTTCAATTTCGGTTAGGTAATCCCTCTCGTTCTTTCTTCCTTTATTGTTGCTCCTCCTCCATTTTCGCTTCCATTAATGGCTGTTGGCAGTGTGATTTTCAACAGTCTTTCACGATATCCGCCATCGCTTTGATAGGTCGTGATTGAGGTATTTGAGTGATTAGAGCCTTAGTTGACTGCTAAGATTAAGGTTTTCTTACCCATTTTACCTTTTGTTCTTGCCGTGTATATGGATGATTTGGATGAAATCCCCTGACTTGTATTCGCCGGTGCGTGTGCGTTTAAATATATTGCATGTACTTGCTCGTTGCCATGTCTGAGCGATTTTAGGGTTACGATGGATAACACAGCCTTAAAACAAAGTATATATACTTGGCATTGTTCTTCATCATAAGCCCAACTTATCACGTACGGGCGGATTATCCATTGTTTGCCTTCTCGTAGCCTTTAATCTTTAATCCCGCGGTTGTCTGCTGATGCAGGGCGCCATGTCTTCTCGTGGAGATGATAATCCACGTCATCAAAGATCTCCTCATGACCGCAGTCCCCGTACGGAAGACAGGTCGAAGCAATCTCATGACGCATACCGTGAAGATCGTTCCCGAGATGGTTCCAAAGACGGGCGTTCTCGTGAAGAACAGAGGAGGGAAAAGCCTCGCGGGGATGGTATGAATGAATCCATTCGTTCTGAATGAAGGGCAGAATTTTCTCTTGATGAGGACCGCCAAGAGCAACCCCGTGGTGGTGCTGACAGACACAAATCTCGTGATGATCAGAGGCCTCCTTTGGATTGTGACGCAAAGAGTACAAAATCTCCCGGTGTGGTCAACCTTCAGCAAGCCTCAATCAAGCCACGCAGATGATCGCTCTCATGCCATCAAGAAGATTGGATCCTCCCGAGAAGAAAAAGAGTCTCGTTCGCGCACTGTAAAAGCTTCTAAGGACGACCGCGTGGCTCCGTCTCGCGCGGATAAAGGTGTTGTAGGGAATCCCAAATCTAATGTCGAATTGCGGAAAAGTGCCCGTACTTCTTCCAGGACTTCTGGTAAATTGCCATCCGAGAAGCTTCCCGGTCCTCCTGCTTTTACCTTCCGCATTATATCTCTGATAGTATAATTAAAGCACCAAGTAGTACGTTATTGCCTAACTGTAGAGTTGACTCCAAAGTACTCTTTGTCGAGGTTTAACAACTCCAGTTATAGGTTTGGATATTGATTTTTGAGATCGTCCAGACCTAAACCATAAGACTTACGAGCCAAAACGAAAAGTTGGTAGTATTTCGGTACCCCTCCTTTTTCAGTTGGTATCAGAGTGGGTGAACACATTAAAGTCATGGATCAAAGCGTAAGAGCTTGTAACGTACCACCAAAGTTCGATGGCACAAACTACCTATGGTGGAAGACTGCAATGACTTCGTTTTTGCAAGCCCGAGACTTCAAAACTTGGGTTTATGTCGTAAAGGAATATATACCACCAACTGTTGAGGTTGACGGTAAAACTGTTCCCAAAGACATAGCGGTTTATGATGAGGTGGAAACACTCGCCGCTAAGCAAAACTATGATGGGCTTAATGCTATCATTCATGCAGTTACACCTGATCTCTTCCATCACATAGCTACATGTGAAACCTCTTACGAGGCTTGGAAAAGATTAAGGAATGTATTCGAAGGTAATACAGCAGAGAAAGAAGCTAGACTTCAAAACCTCATGTCTGACTGGGAAAACCTTCGAATGCTTGAGAATGATACCTTTGAGGAATTTAATCACAAATTGTCTGAAATAGTCAATGCCTGTCACACCTATGGTAAAACTATTCCGGAAAGGGACATTGTGAGTAAAATTCTGAGGTCACTACCCTCAAGGTATGAATCCAAGAAACATGGCATCCAAGAAAAGCATGGCTTAGATATAACAAGAAGTGGCCTTGTTGCCAAACTGAAAATCTTTGATCATGAGAAACAATCTGGTCAACAGAATATAGTAGGCCTGAAAGCCATGAAAACAGACTCAGCTCACGAGACAGATGATGAAGATAATGATTTATCATTATTCATTCAATGGGTGAGAAGAGTTCTGAGGGGTAGGAAGAGGTACAATAACCTACCCAAGACAAAAGGCAAAGATTGGGATAATGACAATGAACCACAATGTTTCAAATGTCTTGGATTCGGTCACATGTCTCCCGAATGTCCAAATAAAGACTATTGTGGAAAGGTCAAAGCTTTTGAGGTTACACACACTAGTACAAAAAAGGCTTTTCGCCACGGTAATTTACCGTGACCAAAGGCCTATGGTCACGGTATTTCGATTTTCAAAAAACGTGACCAAAGGCGGCGAGACGGAAAGTCTGTCATTTCGTCACGGTAATTTCCGTGGCTATTTAATCAAATCCCCGAGACAACACCTTCATTGGTCCCGGTATTATACTGTACACACCGTGACGATTAGGCTCATTAGTCACGGAATGTTGATCATCCCGTGACCAAATGCGTTCAGTAGGCACCAATTTTTATATTACACCTTCCAATTTCCATGTTGATCACGAGTCCCATATATTCAATTGTCTAAACTTCAGACATGTTGGGCCATAGTTTTTAGTCATAAACATCTCAATGCCTTAAAAGAAATGATATAAATGAAGCAGTAACAAATAATTTGAATGAAACTAGCAAACATGGCATTGAAAAATTAACATAGTGGACATCTTTCTTGAAAAAATTTATATTTGAGTTGATAATTACAAGGACATATCAGTACAATCAGTAGTAAAGAGCAGCCCCCAAAAAAGTTTCACAAGAACAACTGAGCTTCCATTGCGTGTCTGCTTCAGGTCTTGTTCACAGAAGATATATGCATGATATATGCCTGTGCACAGACAACAAAAGCTCCCCCTAAAGTTGCTAGTATTTCAATTGGCTGCAAAAGGAGAAATATAAAACAAAATGTGGTAGTCAAGTTACAATACAAGATCTGATACTAGCATAAGTACGTAGTAATTCGTCAAACAATGAATATACTTTTTCATCCGAGAGTATGCTCCACTGCTAGCGACCTGTTCTCGTCATTAACCTTGCAAGCAATTCATCAAACCACAATTCCATTTTGGATCTACCATGCGGACTCATTTTCCAGGGGAAAAAAGTGTTAAATATAACGAATATTGGGATGCATAATGAGAGACCCATTCTTTTCACACGAGTTTCAGTTAAAATGCCAATCGCAGAGCCTTAATGGGTCATCAAAAACCAGCTGGAGTGGAATATAAAGTGTATTACGAGCACTTCTGTGTAGAAACGACAAAGTGTATTACTATTAAGAGGTCAAAATCTTCCCCTGATATTTCTTCCATGAAGAAGAGCACAGTTTCAAGATCACAACCTTGGTATCAACAAAGAACTCAAAGAAAACTCAAAGAAACAAAAGGAGGATAACTCTAACGAATTTAAAGATGAATTTGTTTTGTCTAGCTGAAGCAAGAGAAACGTAAAGCTTGAGGCAGTATCTTAACTCTGCTCCTAAATCACATATCAGATATAACACCGTGAAAAACAACTAATAGTAAAACTGGCCACAATAAAGAAATAATGAGCGATCATGTGATGAGAGATATTACACCAGATAAAAATTGGCTCCCCACCCTTGTATTGCGGTCAACTATAAGTGAACAACACCCCATCCAGCAGTAAGCATCGCCTTACAGTTGTTTTTATAAGCCGATGTCGGTGGCCATAGGAAGTAGAGCAAATCTTCATGACAAACTAACTTTCTGTTCCATTAAGAAGTTACAGCATTAGTTCACGAACATTAGCACTTCATTCCAATAAACAAATTCACATGTAAGAAATGGATTTGCATTCTAAAAAACTTGCACCAACCGCGATTGATTGGGGTATGGTGCGACCAATTTTACAGACATATTGGATAAAGGAAATAATTCGATAAGTGGATCAAAGACATGCCGGAGAGAAGTAATCACACGACTCAAAAATCAGTAGGAAAGTTACACTGAAGCTACAAAGATCATAAGACAAAAAGTTTCCTGCACATTGAATTGCACCACAACAAACCTAAAAAATCTCATGTGGAAAGGCGTCAGTAGGTATATCATGTTGATATTACTGCAAAATTAAATCAAAGTCACATAAGTTTAAGATATCAAGTACATTGAATCAAGCACCAAGGACGAAGAAGAGTAATCTCAAGAATGAATTTATATAATTTTAGCACTAAATGAATAAATAAAAATAGACATTATCACAAACCTTTCATAACGGGAACCCAAGTATTTGCAGTTGCAATTGGATAATTATGACCAAGCAATCAAACAACGTCATCGATGTTGCCTGCTGGAACCTAGCCGCATCTATGACAACCATCTGATTTCAACCACAATCAAAGTTGGAAAAATATTTGCAATGAAATAGTTAATTAATAACCCTAAGGTACAAAAATTTCCCTGATTTCACACTGAAACAAATTATTGCAAACCCTAACATCAGTTTCACCCCCGCAAGATAAGCTCAAAAGCATATTATTCTTTGTATTGCTACAATATGAGGAATATAACAGAACATCATTCAAGTTGTTTATCCTCTTCTGATCACTAAGATAGAGTACTCTTTCTAGATCCAGTTCCTCATCCAAAATAATGACAAACTTACGACCGTGCATATAAAAACAAACAAAATCAGCAAAACGAAGATTACCACCAACTAAAATAAGCACAACAAGAACAATGGATCTCTGAGATGCCAATTTATGCAAGAAAATTAATAAGAAAAATCTCCACTCTCACTTAAATAGACAAATAGGAATGAGACAAGTTAGGATATAATACTGATCTATATAGGCCTCTAGGATCCTGCTACCAAACAATATGCATCTGTCGGACTTATAAAACACACCCCAGTTTCACTGTTCTCAAATTGAAGATTTGGGAGCCTAGTGAGAGGATACACTTGGTCCTTCATACATCATACCACTCACTCTAGCATGGAATCAAAGTTGTATAACCTAGTACTGAGTAAAGAACCTACCTTGACAAGAACGATCATAGAACTGCAACATAAAAGTAAAGATCCCAATGAAACCTATCTACATAAACTCTTGCTACATAATTCCCGAATCCTAGATTTCTGAAACCCTAATAAAAACCAATAACATAATTGAAACCCATAACAATACTCCATCAAACCCTAATACCCAAAAAAATGATTACCTTAACAGGGATGGTTTCACTACGGAAGAGCTGCATTTTTTCTCGATTTGCAGAGTAACCATAGTTAATCCGACAATTTGATTTGCAGCTGTCATTTCTGTGAATTCAGAGAACAATTCGAAAACTAAAAAAAAAAGTTGATTAAAATCCGAACAGCCAAATTCAACTGAAGCAAAATCAAATTAAGTATGAAGAGAACTTTTTACGAATCTGCCGACAGGTGTTACTATAATTGGTGTGCTTGATCTGCGAAGTTTTGAATGGGAGAGAAAGAAAGAGTTCCTCGGAGTAGAAGGTTGGGAAAGGGAAACCAGAAGAGTATATTTTTTTTTCTTTTTTTTTCTGCTCTGTAGATCGAAGAATTTTTTAACCAGATCTAACACCAAACAGCGCAGAAAATCGAAGAATTTTTGACCAGATCAAATGATAGTTCTTCAGGTAATTACTTTACAGAAAATCAATAATCGAGATCGATAACAACGAGGTAAGGGAAATTTGCAGTTTTCAGGTAATTACTTGAAAAAAGAATATGTGGCGGAGTAAACTTGGATGTGGAGCAGTGACATTGATCGTGGGGTCTTAAACCTAAATTAGTGGGAAACAACTTACTGGGGATGCACAAATCGTGTTTAATGAAGGGGACAATGGACACGGATTCACGTTTGTACGAGACAAACTGACCTATAGACACGTTTTCTAGTTTAACCGTGACAAAGCTAACCGTGACAAAATGTTATATTTGTACTAGTGACAAAAGCAAAATCCCGTAAAGAGAATGCTAAAAACATGACTATCTTTGTTGTACATCAGGAAAGGTCCCCACCCAGTCCTGATGATGAGAATTCTGTAACGAGTTCTTCATCTCTGATAAACAAAAGGTATTTAGTTACCAAGTTACTTGAAGAAAAATGTCGAATTCTTGAAAAAGAAAAGGAAGAACTAAGTAGAAAACTTTCTTCGACACTTCGTAGAGTACAATTGTTGGAAAGAGATAAACAATGGGATTCAGATCTCCTCAAGAAATTGAGCAAAGGCATTAACACACAATGTCTTAAGATAAAGAAACCCAACCTGGAAAAGAAGAAATCTTCTCAGACGAAATCCAAGTCTGATACTTCAAAGAAGTTAAAGCCAGGAAGAAGTAACTCTCCACAAAAATATGGCAGAAATACTCATAAAGCACATTCACCCAGTCTTAAAGAATATGCCCATGAGAGAAAAACAGGTAAAGGTCATCCTGTTAAACCTCATGGAAAAAGGGTTGAACAACAACCTGAAAGAATAAATTCTTTCAAAAGACCGGTGCAGGTATGGGTTGAGAAAGGGAAGAAGGAAACTGGTCCTTTCTATCCTATGAATTAAAGAGCTAGTCAGAGCCCATATCAAAACTCCTATCACACTAGATGTGATGCAGGAGGAAAACCGAGAAGTTGAGGTGCAAAATCAAGTTCCATTGATAACACCTTGAAAAATAACAGAAAAAGAAATAAGCTGATATCCTTGTCACCAAGGACTTCAGTGTCCTCCTCTCACTAAAATCCTAAGAGCAGTTCTGTTGTTAAGTTAATCCTGATAACAACAGAAACACTGCCTAAGGATTTAGGGAGACTGCAAAGGAGGTGTCAGACAAAAACTCTCTAAGATTGTCTTTCGGTTCCCGAACCGGTCGGGAAATTTCTGCGACTCCAGAATTCTGTTTTGATGGTTATCTTAAAGGAGAGATTTTATCTCATGAAAAACCTTTTGTCCAATCCTTTAAATCTCTGAATTTGAGGTTGAAAAGATTACATCAAAATGACAGACTCTGGAGGAAAAAGGGAAGAAATCTGGACAATTGTCTTTCCAAATAAGAAGATTCGTATAGAATCATCTGATAATGAAGCCAGTCATTCTTCTGTACAGGATCTTGCAACTACAGAAGGAAAGGAAATTCATCTTGATAAAAAGGTGGATGAAGTACTTGAACAACTCAAGAACTTAACTTGTGAGATGGGTACTCTTACAAATCATGTGAATACTAGCCTCCATGATCTAATTGAAAGAGTTGGAACCATCGAAGAACAACTTGGCATCTTGGTTAACTCAAGTAATAAGTTTGTTCTCTCAATCAAATTAGTTGGTTCCTTGTGAGAACTTGTTCTTACTTTTGCCTAAGGAATATAAACTAAATCTGTTTAGTAGTTTGCCTTTCATGCTTTTTAGAGTTTTTCAAGCATGTACTACTTTAGTTCATTAATAAAAGTTCTTTTTAGATGTTATTAATGATGTTTGCAATACTTGATTTGTCTACCTCAATCTTATTGCAAAACATAGCTTTTTCCATTGCTTCGGTAGTAACGTAAGTTATGCTTTTTCTCACGATTAAGAAACTTTTGATTATGTGATTTTTAGGGTTTTCCCAAACTCAGAATCATATAACTCTTTTTCCGAAAAAAGTGGCTACGGAAAAGAGATTATTAACAAAGCAAAACTGGATAACATTCAATTGTTCTTGTCCATGTTAGTCTTTGTCAGTTGTTCTTTATTGAATAACACCACACGGGGGAGAGTTCTTTATTGAACTTGCGCTTAATAACAAATCTTTTTGGGGAGCGTGGATGTGGAATATTGGGAGAAAGTGTATCTTTATTTCTCCAAAAGGTGAGAACTCAGGAATCTTTTTGTTCAGATTACCTAAGTATACCATCTTTAAACTTGATATGCGAGTACTTGGCTTCACCTGTTATCACAAGGTGTATGAAACCCTAGTCTCAAACTACTTGGTCATATTTTTGTGACAAATAGGGGGAGAATACATATGGTTCTTGTTCTTGTGGTTGCATAACCATAGGGGGAGAACATCATGTGCTTACTTGTTTCATAAAGTATCAAGTAAGGGGGCGTAATTAAAGCTGAGATCAAGCTTCGTATCAAGAATGAGTAGAATCACTTTAGAAGTTCTGATACACCAACTTCAAATTTTGCTCAGATTCTTACTCTTACGTACAAACAACATGTGGGATGAGCATACTAAACCCACGTAGGCTTAAGCGTACCTTTATGGTTGTTTGAGCTGGATATGTTGTGACTGCTGACTACGGATTCATCAACAAGAGTTTAATGAACACATCAAGACTCAAGGGAGAAGTTGAAGAATTCAAGAAATCAAGAACTACATCTGGTTAGTACTTCATTGTATATTATTTGAATCCATATGTAAATTGGTTTTGTCACTAAAAATGACAAAGGGGGAGATTGTTAGGGCATTGTCCGATCAAACCCACTAGCGTTGGTATGTCAAGCTAGTTGTCAGTTTTAGGTGTCAAAACTCAATTCTTGATTTAGCCTACTAGAGTTTAGATTTCGGAGGGATATAGACCAAGTAGTAGAGACCTTGAAGACGAAGACTGTGAAGACAAAGAAGACATCAATTATTCTTCATCGACAAAAGGTTAGTAGGAGTTATGACTTTATGGATATTCTTCTATTCTACTTCATCTATTCTTTCGAAATATAGTCGACTACTTTAGAAATGATAATAGAGATTGAGATCGTATTCTTGTGTAACGTGGCCTTGTGTCATGACCAGTGTTTGATCCCACAAATACTGTGAGTACAAGAATGAATGAGATAGATTCGGTGCCATGTGTCCATTGCAATGGTTTGCTTGCAAAATGTTAGTTGGATATGGATAAATCTAAAGGAGTACTCTTGAGCAAAGAGTCCATGGATCACAGCTGAGGACGTACACACGTCTAAGTTCTGGCTCAGCCCAGTACTTCCAGCGGAATCCAGATTTGACGAAATCTGACAGGCGCACGGTTCACGAACCGGTTTGCGTACCAGAAACTCGGAAATTCCCTGAGTTCGAGATGGCTATTTTATTCGCGTACCAGTATGTGAACCTGACGATAGTCATCTTGCTGGTGTCGGATTTAGTGAAGATTCTTTTAGAATTTCACTCTGATCAAATTCCAAACTCCTTTATCTCTTAGATGGACTTGTGTAAAACATAAACTCTTTTGAGTTCCATCTAACGATCCTCAATGAGTCAATAAGATAAGATTATCTTTGGTCTGTTGGATTTCTATCTTGAAGTGTTTTTGAGCTAACAAAACACTTGGCAGATAATTATAAAAAGAATTCCAATTGAGATTAATCTCTATTACTTGGTTGTCAAGTTTAGGGTTTCCCTAACTTGTGGGACAAGTAATTGATTGCTTTATTCCAAAGCAACCTATCTTATTGAGTGCTATAAATAGAGGTGTCTATGGACAAATACCGCAAGCATCAAGCATACGTGAAGGTCCTTAGGGAAGGTAGCGTAAACTCTTTTCACTTCGGTGAATGCTTGTTGTGGTATAGTCATCCTCTATAGGTTGCAGCTCCTCTGGGAACTCCCTACGACTATAAAGACTTCTCTTGAGAGTTGGGAAGCACAGGTAGGAGATTGAGACCATCTTTGGTTGAAATCGGATTAACTTGTAACCTTGGTAACCTGATCATGTTCTTGTCTGTTCTAAAGTCCGTCTCTTCTGATATACGGCTATTCAAGAACTGATACGTTACTCAACAAGTTTGGAAAGGTAGAAACGCACGGCTGCACTCGGTGTTGTAAGACCTAGTTAGCTCCAGTTATACAAGTTTCTTAAGTGATTCTTCGTGTATAACTGAGGTAAATACAAATTGGGCATTGCTTACTTGGTTTGTGTGTCAGCCCCGATTTGTGAAGTAGATTTCCGTATGACCTGGATTTAACAATCCGAAGGAAGTCATCTTGTGTGTGGTAAACTGATAGAGGACAGTTACACCATACGTCACCAATTAGGTTGAAAAACCAGTATTGCTGACACAAGCCTTTGGCATCGGTCAAAGCAACTCCTAGGCCTGTAAAGGACGTCAGCTGGGGGAATCAAGTGCGTGACGATCTGTGGGGGATCTAGAGATGTAAGGAAGGCGACAGTAGCCAATTCGCTTGGAGGGCTTGAGTTGGTCTCTGCTACATCCCAGACCGAAGTCTTATAGTAGGCTAGTGTTTGTAGTCAGTTTGTACTGGGCGGTGTTCAAACTGGACGAGGTCCCGAGGTTTTTCTGCAAGGCAGTTTCCTCGTTAAAAAAACGTT
>JAJJMA010110747.1:13692-29516 GCA_023529015.1 Papaver nudicaule | reverse complement strand
ACATATCTCAGCAGCAATATGCCAAGGATATGGTTGAAAAATTTGGTTTGACTGGTGCATCACCAAAACCAACACCTATGGCAACTACTGATAAAATCAGTAAAGATCTGCAAAGTGAGAAGGTCGATCAGAAACTTTACAGATCTATGATTGGAAGCCTTTTGTACCTAACAACAACAAGACCCGATATTGCTTATAGTGTTGGGTGTTGTGCGAGATATCAAGCTGATCCCCGTGTATCACATCTCAATGCTGTTAAAAGGATTATACGATATGTTAAAGGGACATTAGGTTTTGGTCTTACGTATACCTTTGACACTAACACCAATCTTGCAGCATACTCTGATGCTGATTGGGCTGGTAATAGAGATGACAGAAAAAGCACTTCGAGAGGTTGCTTCTTCGTTGCGTTGAATCTTGTAGCATGGCACAACAAGAAACAAAACTCACAGTCATTATCTACATGCGAAGCAGAATACATAGCAGCTGGCTCTTGCTGCACTCAGCTCCTATGGATGAAACAAATGCTCGCAGACTACGGTATCAAGGTGGGAACTATGAATATCTACTGTGATAATACTAGTGTTATACGCATTACTGAAAATCCGGTGGAACATTCTAGGACCAAACACATTGATATCCGATATCACTTCATAAGAAATCTCTATGAAAATAAGATTGTTATACTTGAACATGTGTCATCAGAACGACAACTTGCTGATATACTCACAAAACCATTAGATACACGAACGTTTCAACACCTTCGACAATCTATTGGCGTCGTTCTTGTTCATTAGAAACAAGAGAATCTAGTTTGTTAGGCAGAGACAAATTAGATTAAAGCTTTCTTTTTACAAGGAAGTAAAATATCTGCATATGTCTTTACTTGTAGAGACATCATTTGTTCTTTATTGAATAACACCACACGGGGGAGAGTTCTTTATTGAACTTGCGCTTAATAACAAATCTTTTTGGGGAGCGTGGATGTGGAATATTGGGAGAAAGTGTATCTTTATTTCTTCAAAAGGTGAGAACTCAGGAATCTTGTTGTTCAGATTACCTAAGTATACCATCTTTAACTTGATATGCGAGTTCTTGGCTTCACCTGTTCTTATAGGTGTATGAAACCCTAGTCTCAAACTACTTTGTCATATTTTTGTGACAAATAGGGGGAGAATACATATGGTTCTTGTTCTTGTGGTTGTTTGCATTCCCATGCATAACCATAGGGGGAGAACATCATGTGCTTACTTGTTGTGCTTTTCACAAAGTATCAAGTAAGGGGGAGTAATTAAAGCTAAGATAGCTTCGTATCAAGAAAGAGTAGAATCACTTTAGAAGTTCTGATACACCAACTTCAAAGATTGCTCTGATTCTTACTCTTACGCACAAACAACATGTGGGATGAGCATACCAAACCCACGTAAGCTTAAGCGTACCTTTATGGTTGTTTGAGTTGGTTATGTTGTGACTGCTGACTACGGATTCATCAACAAGAGTTTAACGAACACATCAAGACTCAAGGGAGAAGTTGAAGAATTCAAGAAATCACATCTGGTTAGTACTTCATTGTATATTATTTGAATCCATATGTAAATTGATTTTGTCACTAAAATTGACAAAGGGGGAGATTGTTTGGGCATTATCCGGTCAAACCCACTAGTGTTGGTACGTCAAGCTAGTTGTCAGTTTTAGGTGTCAAAAGTCAATTCTTGATTTAGCCTACTAGAGTTTAGATTTGTGCAATGGGGTTTTGATAATGTATTTGTTTCCATTAATCCGAAGACTGTGAAGACAAAGAAGACATCAATTATTCTTCATCGATAAAAGGTTAGTAAGAGTTATGACTTTATGGATATTCTTCTATTTCTACTTCATCTATTCTTTCGAAATAGTCGACTACTTTAGTAGTGATAATAGCGATTGAGATCGTATTCTTGCGTAACATGGCCTTGTGTCATGACCAGTGTTTGATCCCACAAATACTGTGAGTCAAGAATGTATGAGACAGATTCGGTGCCATATGTCCGTTACAATGGTTTGCTTGCAAACTGTTAATTGGATATGGATGAATCTAAAGGAGTGCTCTTGAGCAAAGAGTCCATGGATCACAGCTGAGGACGTTTTCACGTCTAAGTTCTGGCTCAGCCCAGTACTTCTAGCGGAATCCAGATTTGACGAAATCTGACAGGCGCACGGTTCATGAACCGGTTTGCGTACCAGACACTCGGAAATTCCCTGAGTTCGAGATACTATTTTGTTCACGTACCAGTACGTGAACCTGACGGTAGTTATCTCGCTGGTGTCGGATTTAGTGAAGATTCTTTTAGAATTTCACTCTGAGTCAAATTCCAAACTCCTTTATCTCTTAGATGGACTTGTGTAAAACATAAAGACCTTTTGTGTTCCATCTAACGATCCTCAATGAGTCAATAAGATAAGATTATCTCTGGTCTGTTGGATTTCTATCTTGAAGTGTTTTTGAGCTAACAAAACACTTGGCAGATAATTCTAAAAAGAATTCCAATTGAGATTAATCTCTAATTACTTGGTTGTCAAGTTTAGGGTTTCCCTAACTTGTGGGACAAGTAATTGATTGCTTTATTCCAAAGCAACCTATCTTATTGAGTGTTATAAATAGAGGTGTCTACGGACAGATACCGCAAGCATCAAGCATACGTGAAGGTCCTTAGGGAAGATAGCGTAAACTCTTTTCACTTCGGTGAATGCTTGTTGTGGTATAGTCATCCTCTATAGGTTGCAGCTCCTTTGGGAACTTCCTACGACTATAAAGACTTCTCTTGAGAGTTGGGAAGCACAGGTAGGAGATTGAAACCATCTTTGGTTGAAATCAGATTAACCTGTAACCTTGGTAACCTGATCACGTTCTTGTCTATTCTAAAGTCCGTCTCATCTGATATACGGCTATTCAAGAACTGATACGTTACTCAACAAGGTTGGAAAGGTAGCAACGCACGGCTGCACTCGGTGTTGTAAGACCTAGTTAGCTCCAGTTATACAAGTTCCTTAAGTGGTTCTTCGTGTATAACTGAGGTAGATTCAGATTGGGCATTGCTTACTTGGTTTGCTTGTCAGCCCCGATTCAAGAAGTAGATTTCCGTATGACCTGGATTTAACAATCCGAAGGAAGTCATCTTGTGTATGGTAAACTGATAGAGGACAGTTACACCATACGTCAACAGTTTGGTTGAAAAACCAGTATTGCTGACACAAGCCTTTGGCATCGGTCAAAGCAACTCCTAGGCCTGTAACGGACGTCAGCTAGGGGAATCAAGTGCGTGACGATCTGTGGGGGATCCAGAGACGTAAGGAAGGCGACAATAGCCAATTCGCTTGGAGGGCTTGAGTTGGTCTCTGCTACATCCCAGGCCGAAGTCTTATAGTAGGCTAGTGTTTGTAGTCAGTTTGTACTGGGCGGTGTTCAAACTGGACGAGGTCCCGAGGTTTTTCTGCAAGGCAGTTTCCTCGTTAAAAAAACGTTTGGTGTCTTGTGTGCTTTTACTTTCCGCATTATAACTCTGATTTATAATTAAAGCACCAAGTAGTACGTTATTGCCTAACTGCAGAGTTGACTCCAAAGTATTCTTTGTCGAGGTCTAACAACTCCAGTTAGAGGTTTGGATATTGATTTTTGAGATCGTCCAGACTTTAACCATAAGACTCACGAGCCAAAACGAAAAGTTGGTAGTATTTCGGTACCCCTCCTTTTTCAATATGATTCAATCTTCAATGTTATCTGGCATCAAAAGCTACCTCCAAAGATATCCATTTTTCTTTGGGGTCTCTGTCACAACAGGCTCTCTACAAGGGACAGACTCATCAGAAGAGGCATTGCAGTACAACCATCTTGTCTCTTCTGTCATCTTAATGAAACACCAGCACACCTATTTCTTCGCTATAAGTTTGTCAGGGATTATGAGTTTTTTTCAAAACTGCACTGCTGTTTCACTATGTCTGGTGATGTTATTTATGTTCTTCATTCTTGACATTTGAAGTTGCCTGAAAAATCTAACTGCACTGTGTGGAACTTCCTTCCCGCTGTCATCATGTGGAGCATTTGGAATGGGAGGAATGCTAGAGTTTTCAAAGGAAAAACCAGCACTTTAGCTTCTGTTTTGCAAAGGCAAAGTATAACCTTTAGCTATAGGCTCTTGTAATCAAAGATTTTGAGAATGTAGACTACAACTCTGTTATGGTCAATTGACCATAACAGAGTTGTAGTGACCAACTTTGTACTTTGCTTAATGCTTTTTCTTAACCACCTATTAGACTGTTTTTAAGTGGTTTTGCTCTTGTTTTTGTACTCTAAGGGTGGTACAAGCCTCTTTGTACCCTCGTGTTTTTTTTATCAATGTATTCTTCTTTAATGATAAAAAAAAAATTACAAAAAATGTAGATAAATATAGACACAGTCTTCATACAAGAAGTCATTTCTTCTCAAAAGATGCATGTAAAGTCAAAATTTTTTTCTTCCACCTAAACCAAAATGCATCCCAGCTTTAAATTTTTGCAACGCATGCATAACTTTTGGAATATTTTGCTCGTGTTTTGGCAAATGATTTTTTATGGCGATTAGTGATTGAAGCGCCACTTTTGATGAGATTTGCTAAATAGGATTTGGTAATATGTGAAGTGTGAACTATTAGCTTGGACTTATTGCGAAGTAAAAACCTAAAAGGTGAAAATGTTGAGTTTATTCAATTCACTAGAATTTGATCAGATGGTTAAGAGTGGAAGGATAACATATGTCGTTGTAGTACAGTGGTAAAGTCGTTAGGTGGTGATATCAGCGACCTGAGTTCGAAACTCGTCTGCATCGGAGTGGGATATTTTTTTTTTATTTCTTTGCCTAGCTAGATAGTGGGCATCGGAGAGGTTTCATCTTAGACATTAGTTTATTTGATCAGACCAAAAACAGGGGTGGGCAATAGCCAGGTTAAGCAGTGCAGATTGGACTATGGGGGGTCGTCTCTGTCTTTTCTTCTAAAACTGCGATTCTCCATCGCCGTCACCTTTCAGACTAGATCTAGACCAGAATATCCGATGATTTCACGCATACTCCACTAAATCTTTCTCTCATTTCTTTAAGCTTTCTTTTGATAGTGTTTTTATTCAAATCCCTAACCCGTATGAATGATTACCCCTACTGTCTAATCTTTTTAGAGTTCCGACATAATCTTCGTTTTTCGATTTCAATACAGTCTATGATTTTCAGTTTTCCGTATCTTTAGTTTCCCCTTTAGTCTGATCGGTTCCTTATCCGAGATCTTGATCTTTTAATTAATTTTTTCAATTCCCTTTTTCCTTAGATTACTGATATTTTCCTCCTTATTCCGATGAACTTTTGATTTATTAGTTCTCTTTTTGATTTCTCTAATAAGATTTTGGTTTCACCTTTTCAGGTTTTAATCCCTTCTCGCCTATCCTTATTGGTGGGTGCTAGGGTTTCCGGCTAGGCGGCAGCTGAAGCAACAGGCGTGATCGTTGGGGTTAGCATTGATTTGGGTTCAGAAACAGTTTTTCCTTGGTTTTATTCTGTTTCTTCTTCATCAAACCTTACGCATATATCCTGTGATCAATAGAATGGCTTCCTTGGGCAATACTCATAAGCTAAGTCTCTGAAATTTCTCCATCATGCGTCTTTGGGTCATGATTATGTTTGGGGTCTCATTGATAATTTCTCTCCAGTCCAAGTTTAGTCTCACACTCAACCATTTTAATCCTAAAATAGTTTGCATGATAAACACTTGTCGAAACCATCCAATTTCTGAGTTCTCTATTCAATTCCGTTATAAATTTAGTGTTGTCTCAGTTCATCCTTCCATACCATGCTTTAGATTTGCTGTGAACAAATATTACCACAAACCTTTCTCAATTTCTCTGTTCTTAGAGTCTGCTCAAATGGCCTCTTCTAGTACTAGAGTTAATAAGTTAGCTAGTCAATTTGAAAAGAATTTGTTTGTTTCTCAAAAAACCACTAAGCATGTTAACCTTCAAGGAAAAAAGAAAAATGGTCAATCTTTCGGTTTGATTGGTCAAGTTTTTAGAGAAGATGTTGAGGTGTCTATAGGTTCTTTGAGATACAACTTAGAGCTTTATGGGAATCTGACTATGATGTCACCATCATAAGCACAAGTAGAAGAAATGTCTTTATATTCAGGATCCAGAACAAGGCTCTTTTCCAGAGAACCATCAATGGCAGGCCACATTCTCCTGGTGGCTACCTCCTTGCCCTAATGCCTTGGGAATTTGGAATGAATATTAATAATGTTAACTTCAAGTTTGAGATCTTTAATATGGAGATCAGAGTGAAATCTGATTTAGACAGGGATGATATTCCTTATATGGAGGCCTCAGAAGCTGGAGAGGTCATTACTCTTTTCAATAGGGACTGCACGGGTGTGGTGAAAGCAAAGGTCAAGGTGGACATCAACATGCCTCTTTGTAGAAAAGTGAAGATGACCCTTGAAGATGGAGAAAAAGTCAAGTTTGCTTTAGTCTTTTTGGGTTTCCCTGCTGCAACTTGTAGGAATTTTTATGTTCTAAATCATGTCATGCAATACTGTGGCTTAGTTGCTAATTTGGCATGGTTGAACATACCAATTCTTAATCCACAAGAGGCAGATCCTCTACAAGAACAACTTAATGGAGTTGAAGAAGTGATTGAGGTGGAAGACCAAGCAGTTGTAGTGGCTAATGAAGCACCAAATGAAGTTCCAGGAGCAAATCATGGTGATGTCTCAAATGAAAAGGAGATGTAGGTGGATGATATAAATGTGGGAGTTACAATCATTTCCAATGAAGGGGAAAATACTGAGAGCTATGCCATCATCCCTATGGCCACTTCTCTGAGAATCAACACTAGGGATGTAGAGATGGAAGTTGAAAAAGATCCCCCAAACACTCCAGTTAGGAGGAAGGTGTTTGTTAGTGATCTGGAGGAAGGTTCAAGTGGACCAAGAAGAAACAAAAAGCCAAGATTTATTATTGATGAAGGAGGTGTTGGAGTTCTTGCTTCTCAGATTGAGCAAGCTCTGAACACCTTGGCTGAAACTGTCTGTGGAGATGACAATTATTTGAAATCAAATGATGCTGATCATATGCTAGAAGGACATGTTGCTAATGCTGTTGCAGAAGCTGGAATCCTGGAGGACATCACCAATCAGGTTAACACAAAAACTTATCTGCCTTTCATTATTTCCTTACATATACAAATTTTCCATTTTTGTTATGCCTTTTTTGCTTTTCAATCTCACCCCCTACATAATACGTTTGTTGATTTTATTTCACACTTAGTTTTTTAATCTCTAGTTTGAATCTCTACAAAAAAGAGTCTACTTTTGATATTGTCTCATATTCCTGTTGTTTTATGCTCACAATTAGATATCCCTCATCTAGATAAAATTATAGAGTTAGTGTTATTTTTGTGTCTTTTCTTTGTCTTAGTTATGAAAATCCTATCCTGGAATGTTCAAGGGATTGGCCCCCCAATCACTCAAAACCACTTTAGCCACTTATTAAGAAAGAATAATCCTGACATGATCTTCTTATCAGATACAAAAGCAAAACTAGATATTATGGAGAAGATTGCCAGAAAATTCAAGTTTCATGACTGGTTTCTGGTTCCCAAAATAGGTAACTCTGGTGGTTTCCTAATGGCTTGGCATCACAATGTTTCTATTAACTGCATTTCTTTTTCCAACAATATTTTTTTCTTTGATGTTGTTGATAATTTTAAAAACACTTGGAAACTCTTATGCATGTATGGAGCCCATTCTGCTCAACAAAAAATTGAGCAATGGGATTGGATAACTGAATTCAGTCATCGTAATAATCATCCCTGGATCATTATTGGTGACTTGAATTTCATTTTGCATATCCAAGACAAACAGGGAGGTAATAGTGAAACCTCTGCTGCTATCAAGTTCATTCATGATTGCATTCATAGATTAGGGTTAACTGACTTAAGATTTTTGGGCATCCCATTTACCTGGTCGAATAATAGGGTGGGCAATGAAAACATTAAAGAAAGAATTGGCAGAGTTTTAAATTCCAGCAGTTGGTTAAAGATGCACCCAAATGCTATAGTTAATCATCCGGTTAGAGTAGGATCAAACCACACTCCTATCTTATTAAACCTTAAACCAGTTTTAAAGAACAACAAAAAACCTTTTAAGGTACTTAGAACACGGCTAGATCATGAAAGTTTTCTTTCTCTGGTCAAAGATAACTGGAATGACTCTAACAAAGGTTCTAGCGCTTTTCGTCTAGAGTATAATCTTACTAGTTTAAGCATGATCCTAAAGGACTGGAACAAAAAAGTCTTCGGGAACATCTTTACCAAAATAGAATTACTAAAATAATGAAATTGAAAGATTGCACAAAATTAACCCCATTCCCATTTCAAGAAATAAAAGAAACTCAATCTCTTTTAGACACTTGGTACAAAAGAGAGAAAGATTATTGGAATCTCCCCTCTAAAGGCAAGTTCTTAAAATAATATGACCTAAACACTGCATACTTCCATCAGTGTGCATCTAATCGTAGAAGAATCAATCACATCCATACCCTGAGGGATGACTCTGGATTGTGGATTGATGACAAAGATCAGCTAAACAACATGTTAATGTGTCGCTTCAGAAATATTGGAAAATCTGAAGGCTCTTTTCATGAGGATATTCTTAGTGACATTATTGAACCCTGTATAACTGAAGATGAAAACAATATGTTATCCTGACATCGATGAAATTAAAAAGACCCTAAATGGTATGAATCAATGGGGTTCTCCGGGCCCTGATGGATACCCTCCGGGTTTCTTTAAATTCAATTGGGACACTATTGGTCAAGATTTGGTGAATACAGCTCAGGACTTTTTTTAGATCTAAGCACATCTTAAAGTCCCTGAACCATACTTTCATCACTCTGATACCCAAAGTTCACAACCCATCTTCTCCTTCGGATTTAGGCCAATCAGTTTAAGTAACACTGTTTACAAATTGATCTCTAAAATCCTTGCTAATCGTATGAAACCCTTGCTTGATAAGATTGTCTCTTTCAATCAATCTGCCTTCATTTCTGGAAGGCAGATTACAGATAATATAATCATTGCACATGAGCTACTTCATACAATCAAAACATCAAAAAACAAAAATGGTTTTCTAACCCTTAAAATCAACCTCTCCAAGGCATTTGACAGGGTCGAATGGGCTTGCATTGAAAAAATCTTATTCTGCTTTGGCTTCAGTGAAGACTGGTGCCAGCTTATTATGCAACGCATCACCACTTCTTCTTTTTCTATGCTTCTTAACGGAGTTCCAGGTGACCAATTTTGGGTTGAAAGAGGTCTCAGACAAGGAGATCCACTTTCTCCTTTATATTTTCATATTAGTCATGTAAGTTCTTTCTAGGTTAATGTTTAGAGCTGAAATGGATGTACACATTTCTGGAATTAAAGTTAGTAGAAATGCACCAAAAATTTCCCATTTATTGCAGATGACTGTTTTCTTTTTACAAAAGCAAACATCAGAGAGGCATAGGGTTTAATGGAAATTCGGAGAATTTTTGGTGAAATGACTGGTCGAGTTGTGAATCTTCAGAAATCTGGGATGTACTTCTCCCCTAAGCTTCACAATAAACAATGTAAAATCATTGCTAGAGTGCTTAGAGTTAAAAGAATATCTAAGAACGACAAATACTTGGGAACTCCTTTGTTCTTTGATAAAAAAAAAAACTTTAAACCATTGCTCAAGTATTACAGCTCGCTGCAAGGTTGGAAGAACAAACTTCTGGCTCAATCAGGCAGAACTGTTCTTATCCACTCTTCCACGAGCTCTTACCCAACATATCAGATGCAATGCCTCTCTTTTCCAAAAGAAACTCTTGACATGATTCACAATCTCCAGAGAGATTTCTGGTGGAGTAAAAAGGATACGAAAAAATGCATCTTTACCAAATCTTGGGACAGTATTTGCAAAAGTAAAAGAAATGGTGGGTTAGGAATTGGAAGCCCCCATAAACAAAACCTATCTATGCTGACTAGACTAGCATGGAGGTTGTTAAATAATCCTAACCAACTATGGGTTAGGATCCTAAAATGTAAATACTTTTCTAAGAATAACCCCCTTAAAAAGTTTAGGAAATCTAACATCTCTTGGATTTGGTCCAGCATAAAAAAAGGTCTAAAAATCATTAAACAAAATCATGTTTGGTAGGTCAATAATGGGTCTTTCATAGATTTCTGGTTGCCTGATGACCAAGATAGTCTTCTTTTCCCACTGATCATTGATGATGAAACCCCTACCAGAGTTGAACATATCATCAACAATGAGGGAGAATGGAGCTTGGATAAGATAAGAAAGTATATTGATCCTACTGTGCACAACAAAATCATATCTATCACCCCTAAGAAAAACATGGAAGATAGAATCAGATGGATGTCAACGCCTTCTGGTGAATGCACTACTAAATCTGCGTATAAGTATCTTACTCACTTTAACAACGACCCTAGTATAACTAGACTGTGGTCTAATCTGTGGAACCTTAAAGTCATTCCTAGACTGAAACTCTTTCTGCGGCTACTAAGAAACCACATACATTTTTTTCGCGGTTTCTAAGAAACCTCCACTTTGTAGACATGCACCATAGGATTTGCTTTTTTTCCTTCCATATCTTGTCTACATTATGGAGAATTTTTGCTAGGACGACAACCAAATGGTGGGAACTTTCGAGAAAAGGTAAACAAGGGTAATGTAGCCAGTTGAAAACTGAAAATTGGGCAGAAGAACACTCAAATTTAGATTATAGACCCGGAAAAACAAATGTAAGGGTTATTACGAAACCTCTTCAAACATAACCCATTAGGCCATTACGAAACCAAACCAAACCAAACCATAAGCAAAGTTACATGTAGGAAACACTGTCATCCAAACACACTCACGACTCACGAGCACCAAAAGTAAACCAAAAGTAAAAATGTATCATCCAGAAACTCACAAGTACAGAAACGTAATCTAACGGCCTTCCATATTCGTAATCGTTAGATCGTTCACTGAAGCTGACTCCTGGCCATGCGATAACGAATCAGAAACTCGTCTTTCCTTGAATGCAGGTGGCTTTGGAATAGGGAGAGTTGTAATTTCGTTAGTTAGCATTGAAAGTGCTATGGACATGGTTGGTCTATCTTTTGCCAATTCTTGCACACACAGCAACCCCACATGACTACACCTCAAAATTTCATGCTTGCAAGCTGACTCACGCAGTAACATCGGATCCACAAAAAGTTCCATCTTATTTTCGCTCCATAATTCCCATGCCTATATAGAAAACAACTCATTAGTGAATACTAAATAGAATTAACTTGTTTAAAAACCTTTGACATATGTTAAAAACACGCAATATTGCGCTACATTTCTTGTTCTGATACCTTTTTATTTATATTTTTTTAATCGGTAAAAAATTAGGCGGTGACGAGTTTTGAATTGAAGTCACTTGCATCGTCACCCAATTTCTTGTTCCGATACTTTTTTAATCAAATTTTGTGGATTTTTATTTTCTTATACGCCTGGGAACATAGGATTAACAAGACTAAATGATAATACCGGTGATTTAAGAAATTATAATCAAGTTAATTCTACTAATAAACTCTACTTACATATCCCAAAAGACTTAACGATAGCTCAAGATGATGAAACTGAGTGATCTTTTTCCCACTCACAACCTCTAGCAGCAAAACTCCAAAACTGAAGACATCCGATTTTTCAGAAAATCTCCCTTCCAAGAGATACTCAGGGGACATATATCCGCTGCATTTAATTATGTAGAATGAAGGGGGTTACATAGCCTTATAGAATGATATCTCATTTCTTGACCCAGTAAAAAACATAGTGTATATTGCTCATAGTAAAGTACGTATTTTACTTACAATGTCCCAACAACCCTTGCAGTATTCGCATGGTGTTCGTTGCCTCCAAATATCCTGGCCATGCCGAAGTCTGAAATTTTCGGGTTCAAATCTTCATCCAGTAATATGTTGCTGACTTTAAGATCTCTGTGAATGACTTTCAATCTTGAATCTCTGTGAAGATAGAGAACTCCCCGACTTATCCCCTCAATAATTTGGAATCTTGTTTTCCAATCTAATAGTTCTCGCTTGGTTGAATCTGATCCACACACCCAACGACGGAACAATTTTAATTTATGCATTACTAGAAAATTAAAAGTAGCTGTGTGGGATATAGTGAATTTTGTTGTGCAGAATTAACAAACCAAAAAGGAAGGCGTCCAAGCTTTTATTTGGCAGGTATTCGTAGATCAGCATCTTTTCTTCTCCTTGGATGCAACAACCTAAAAGCTTAACAAGATTCCGATGTTGGACTTTTAAGATCACCAGTACCTCATTTTTAAACTCTTCTAAACCTTGAATAGAACCTTCGGAAAGTCTTTTTACCGCTATTTCTTGTCCATCCGATAACTTGCCCTGAAAACAAATTAACACAAAATGTTGTTTTATTGCTACTCTATTTAAAGTTACAAAGTAATTAAAAGTGCAAGAATGATCAGTTATCACCTTGTACACTGGACCAAAACCACCTTCACCAAGCTTATTACCCCCGCTGAAATTATTCGTGGCAATTGCAAGCTCTTCAAATTTGAAAACTCTTAAACGATCTGGGTTTTCTCCAAGGATGCTTTGGTCTGTAGATTCCCCAACAGTTTGTGTGTCTTTTGAACTTTCCGTACCTTTTTTTCGTTCCCCTGGTGTCACATTGATTGAGTTAATATATAGTATTCCCTCCGTCCCAAATAAATTGAACTAGTTTTATTTTGATTTTGTCCCACATAAATTGAGTTAGTTCTATTGTATAGGTCATGTTTTTAATTTTACCCTTTTTATTGATTGTTATTATCAAATCTTAGTATGATAAATATTTATAATTTCATAGTCACGTTTATACTCGTTGCGTAGAGGTTTTAAAATGTTTTTTAATGATACAAAGTTTACAAAGATACATGTCATAATTTGAGAGATATGTCATTTCTAAATTTACTACTGTATTACTCCTTATTATTTATAAAGGTATAATTGAAAAAAAAAAAATTATTTATAAGGGTATAATTGAAAAAATAGTAAAAAGTTAATCTCTCTCTTCTTTGTACTAATAATTATGTGGGATGGAAGGAATATAAAATAGCAATGCCAAATTAATGGTTTCAACGTAATCAACGTGTGCCAAATGCCGTTCCAGATACTTTTTGAGCTGGAAATTCATCTTGCATTACATATTAATTCTTAAGTGGTACCTACCTCTCTGTTTTGCCATCCACCTCCAGAAGAAGCTTCCGCATACAAAAATAGTAAGTGCTCCCACAATGACTGCAATTATGATAATTGCTTTCATTTTCTTGCCTAGGACATGATTTGCACTCTTCTTTGGATTACCGTCTGTATTGTTCTTTGGAGCAAGATCTGCATTGTGTTTGAATATAATTAGGTGCAGCGACAGAAATAATTAAGAAACTTTCCTAGTATCTGACACAGAATCTAAGCAATGTTTATATTGTTACTTACCTATAAGATCTGAACGAGCTAAGCGAATGTAAAGATCTTCCCCACTTGAAGAGAAATTTTGTGTGTCAAGTAAGCTTCCAGACCATGTCAAACACCCAATACCACTATTATATGAATATGCTATGCATGAACAGTTTGTTAAACACACCTGGACGCATTCCTCGACTTTGGAAGTAGCTACCCAGTAAGAAAAATCAGGCACTTTCAGCGAACCCAGCTTGAAGAACCCATCATCACTACTAGAATTGGTTGAGCTGTTTTGGCACTTCAAATTAGTCTTCCTCGCGCACCCACTCGACCAATTTCCCTTGCCCCATTCGTCTGTTGAGGTAGGGATATACCCTGCCAAACAGCTACACACTGGTGAATTTAATTGATCACAGATACCAAAAGGCCCGCACTTCCCATAAGTAGCGTCGCATACATTAGCTTTTGTGGACCAGAAGCGATACCACACCTTTGCTTCTTCACGCCAAATCTCTCCGATAATGGATCCATCGTAGTCCAGAACATATCTTTCCTTCCTAGATTTATCAACATAGTCGTAAGTTAAGTACATACTACCATCTTGGTCGTCCTTAACTATATAGAATCCATCGTTATATACAGATTCCATGTCCGGAAGACCGATAAAAATCCTGTTATTCCATGGGCCACTTCTCCAGAGGCGACCTGTTGATCCCTTACCCCAAAGAACCATCTGAAGAATATTTTCTAACAGCTCAAGTCCCACAGAATAATTCCCCATTGAAGGATCTGATTCGCTTTTCCAGGATGTGAACTGCTGCAATATGTTTGGTTTACTATTTCCTCTAATCCTCATGTCTGGGAGAAACGTGTTCATGGGGTGATCAAAACTCTGCCATAAGATCCTTTTACTATCATTTGCCAGTCGAAAAACAAGATTTCCGTTATCCATTAGTTCAGCAACTGAGTTATTAACAGCGGCAGCATCAGAAACATTTGTATTCCACATAACGACCCCTCGTCCATTTGAAACCAAAAGGTTTCCGCCTGTGCCATTAATCCTTAGCGTTCCAGATGAGTCATTTAACGGGTTATCCCTGTTTGCAACCCATACAACGGTTTGTACTGTTACATTGTTGCCATACCATATTCCGACGTAACGAGAAGTCGAATTGACAGGGCTGAAGAAACCTAATTTGAAGTATTGGCCAGAAGAAGTTAGAGTTTGAGAGTCAGTGATGAACTGGGTTGATGTAATGGTGCTGTTATCCTGTGCATAACAGTTTTGAAAGACTAACAGGAGTAATAAGGTGATCAATGAGGAGTCAGTTAAAGGAAGATGAAGAGAGCCACCGATGATTCTGCTAAAACTAAACAGAGCCGTCGTCATCAGTTGAATTTGATGAGATACTGAACTAATGAATGTTCTCTTTAGATTTGGTGTTGTTTCTTTGATGGATATGCATAGCTAGTTAGTAGTTATATAGTTGGAAGAACACAAAGGCCATTTCTATCTTCTGATTCTATGGGGTCTACCGCCTATACACACATAATTCTATGCAAGTAATTAAATAAGGAGCAAATTGGATGACCGGTTCATTTCTCTACCCGATTGATATCTGCAAGTGTCTTGAATGGACCACTAGTGAAAAGGTCATGGACCAATGTTTTGTAACTTTTGTTCTGTCTGCCGTCACGATTGGAAAATTGGGAGTTGGTGTTAAAACAACTGGGAATAGTATATATTTGATAGGGAGTTTGGCTAAATCAATTGGTGCCTGATGTAATGATCCTAAACTTGGAGAACAACTCAACTTGTACATTTATCTAATCAAAAGGGCCAGCAAGAAAAAAAGAGAAGAAATGAAAAGAACTAGTACTTCATTCCAATGCCAATCAACCTCTTTTTTTCCCTTGCAAGTTGCAAGTAAAAACAAAAACAATGCTTTTTCATGTCAATACGCAATTAATGGACAGCCCAAGTCTATATCAGGCCCAACGTAATACCTGTGAGGATTGCATTCCGATGTGATGGTATAACTAATTAGAGCATCTCCTTCAATTAAAAAAAAATCCCAAAAGTGGTTGCTGGATGGCTAAAATTTCATATGACGTGTAAACTTGAGTTTGGAAGAAAGTTTGGATTTTTAGAACCTTCCGTCCAAACCCACATTATCAATTGTTTCTTCTTTTAAAATATTTTAGTTTTTGTAAATATAATTTCTAGTAAGCAAACTATAAATTGTATTAAAACAATTTTAATACAATT
>JAJJMA010110747.1:1328-13592 GCA_023529015.1 Papaver nudicaule | reverse complement strand
AATACAATTACTACTGGAGACGCTTATTAACACAAAAATTATTTTGTGTTCAATATCAATAAAAATCCTTTTTTAGGCTCTACTTCGTAAAATCATGACGACTTATCTTATGTAACAACAAATCTTCGCGAAATTTTGAGTTTCTTACCTAACAAATCTATAAATAACAAAAAGAGAAAGGGTATTAGTCGACTTACCTTCTCATCGGAGCCATTAAGAATCTAAGGGGGTAGTTCTTCAACGTTTGATTTTGATTTTGCTTTTCCCTTTCCTCTTGTTTTTTCATTAGGTTTTTATCCCGTTTTTTTTTCATAGACCTTCCTTTTATCCTTAGGAGCCATTGTAGGGGCATAATTTCATCGAGCTACGTGTCATCGCCCAAGAAGGGATGCAAGATAGCCTAGCCTGGGTGCAAAGCATGGAGGAAAGTCAAAGTCCATTCATACGAATAGCGACGACCGATCAAAGTAATCAGGACCGTGCACGTGTAAAGGGGAAACCACGAACCAACGAAGGAGATGGTAAAGCAAATGAGGTAGTTGGACCAGTAATGATCTCCAGAACAAAGAAAAGTTGTCAGACCCGTGGCTAAGGATTCTTCTCTATCAAATCTCATGATCGAAGTGAAGGCCCCAGTCCAAAGACCACAATAAATAAGTGAATCATACTCGAGACTCGGATCAGATCGATACTACCCTTCGGTATCCCAGCTGCACTTCGATGGAAGAACCGACTTACTCGACAAAAACTGACAACCACATCGACACCCGCTCGTACAAATTGTCTTATTAACGGTAATCCACTTTGGAATAATTTAATCTTGAACAATAGAAGGTCTAGCTATTACTCATTAATCTCGCCATGTACATAAGTCTATTTTAATGAATAGTCCATACTCGATTCAGTACATAGATCATGTGTTCGAAGATGTGATCGAATGCTTGTGATGTGTTAGTTCTGTAGCGGTCAGCCTATTCTTTGTAGGTTTTTTTGATTTTTGAAAAATTCTTTTTTTTCTCTCTTGGGTTTAGAGTTTTTCTTCGTATAAATCTTCCTTCCATGCTTAAACTTAAACAAACTCTATAATCTTAAATTTCTAAAGATTTTTTAGCTTTAGAAAACTAAGGTGCAAATAGTATACCATCAAATCCATAGATCGAAGTTTCCAGGGAATACAAGCTTTGGGAAAAGAGGGATGTCTATGGATTATTGGTAATTGACGAACCACAAACATTTGGACCGACCCATGGGTTCCTTCTCTACCCACTTTCATGCCGTCTACTCCCAATTCATTCCCAGCTGGTATTAATAAGGTTTGCGACTTGATTTGCCCATAAACTAAGTCTTGGAACCTTCCATTACTGCACCAGCTCTTTGATAATACGGAAGTTGAGCACATAACCAGAATTAAGCTAATTAATTTGAGAGCTTTAGACAAGCTTATTTGAACTTATATGCATCATGGTGATACAGGTGTATCTCCTTCTAGCTTTAGAAACTTAGTCGACCTCAAGTTAATTGAGGGAAGAACTCTATTTAGGAAAGGATTCCTATATAGAGAAGGATTCTTTATAAAGAAGGATTCTTAGATTAGGAAATAGATTCCTAGGAGGTTTTAGGAAACCCAAACCGCTATAAATAGAGGTGCCTAGCTCATAGCTTGGACACCGTAGGCATCTAGTAAATCTAGAAAAGAAGTTTGTGAGGTAATCATTGTATTGCAAAAGCAAGCTTAGCAGGTTGTGAGCGTGAAAGAGAAAATTGTAATATTGACTTGTTCATAATCTAGAGAAGATATCTTTCTTCGTAATTCTGTCCTTTTATCAATCTTTCGTCTATAGTTATTTCGAATTCCGCCCTAATAACTTTAGTCATCAAGAGTACAGAGATCACACGTATCAAGTTGGTATCAGAGCTTAGTTAGCTCCTTTTTAGGAAAGTGCTGTGTTTTATGGTCTTCACTAGATCTCTCTACAAGAAGCTTGGTGAGTTACTCGTAAAGCAGGAGGACGTTAAGAGGACAAGGAAACCTAGGATGAAGACAGGCGAAGAACCGAATGGTAATGATACTCCGAAGACTACTGAGGAGAAGGTAGCTACGCTACAAACAGACATGAAGTTAATTCAAGACACTCTTAAAGAGTTGAAGGAATGTATTCTTTCCAATACACCCGAGCCGAAGAAAAAGAAGAGTAAGACTCCATCTGAGATTGCAGATGATGAGGAAGAAGAAGATCTAGGGGATAGAAAAGAAACCAAAGAACTTAAAGAAACCAAACCTCTTGGTAAGAAACAGAATAATCTGAAAATCGATTTCCATGTTGAAATTCCACACTTTGATGGGAGTATCGACGTAGAGAAGTTAGATGATTGGATAGAGCGTCTAGAGACGTATTTTTCCTTTGACAAGTTCAATTCAGGAAGAAAGATTGCTTGTGCGACATTGAAGCTACAAAAGCATGCTCTTATATGGTGGAAGGCCTATAGAAGACAAAACCAGGGATCATTGTCGTGGAAGAAGTTCAAGGAAGTCATAAGGAAACAATTTTATCTGGTTGGCTACCTTGAGGAAAGATGGCTCAAGTGGTACAACTTGAAGAAAGCATACAACCAGTCCGTACAAGAATATACTTCAGAATTTCAGAATCAAGCTATGGTTCTAGATTTGGACTTAGGAGATAATGTTATCTATATGAAGTACATCTCTGGGTTCCATGAGTATATACGGAAGCAGTTGAAGATGTTTTCAGTCGATACTATCGTTGAAGCAAGTGTAAAAGCCCATGCCATTGAAGGCAGGCTTAAGAAAACTGACTCTAAGGGAAACCCGAAGGTGAAATCTGGAGTTACCAGCGTCAAAGGAGGTGAAAGAAGCAAAGACGAAGGGAAGTTCAATGACAAAGGAGGTTTGTCTTGCACATATTGTAAGCAAACAGGGCACGTAGTACACAAGTGTGGGAGAAACATCCCCATCTTAAGCCAAGAGGGATACAGAAGAGAGAAGCCAATAAGACGACACTAGTTGCTCAAGCTCCAAAAGAAGTTCATGGACTAACGGAACCCAGTTTAAAGCTTTCTCTTATGACGGGAGCAAAAGAAGGACCTATAAGAGATGATCCTAGGGAAAGGCTCTTCATTGTGAAGATGCAAGTAAGGACAACATTGGTTGATGCCGTTGTTGACCCGGGAAGTCAGAAGAATTTAATTTCAAATTCTTTGGTACAAAAGCTAGGTTTGAAGACATTCAAACATCTAAATCCATATCCGTTAGGATGGCTCCAAAAGGAAGGAGGGTTACAAGTTTCGCAGCAGTGTACGTTCAAGTTTGCTCTAGATGAGTCCTACATTGACGAGGTTACATGCGACGTGGTACCTTTGGATGTGTGTCAAGTTGTACTATGAAGTCCTTATTTATGGGATAAAGATGCTACTCTATATAGGAGGGATCAGAAGTATACCTTTGAGAGAGAAGGTGAGACTTATGTAATTCGGGCTATAGAGTCTCCCCTTGTAGGAGCAAGTCTTATTACAGCCACTCAGGCTAAGCGGTTGGTGAATGCTAGTACAAAGTTTATTCTCCTTGTGATTCGTTCTCTAGAAGAGAAGCCGAGTAGAGTTTGTTTGACTACTTTGTCTAAACAACAAGAAGACGACCTAGATAGGTTGAAGTTGAAATATGAAGATTTGTTTTCAGAAATCAAGGGGTTACCACCAAAGAGGAGTGTGGAACATGAGATCATGTTGATGGGAGAAAGTTCTCTACCTAATGTAGGGCTCTACCGCACATCCGTGGAAGAATCTGAGGAGATAAAGAGACAAGTCTTAGAACTTCTAGAGTTAGGAGTTATAGTACCAAGTGCTTCACCTTGTGGATCAGCCGTATTGTTGGTGCCGAAGAAGGATGGAGACTGGCGTATGTGTATAGATTACCGAGCCTTGAACAAGATCACAGTCAAGAACCGCTACCCGTTACCACGGATAGATGACATGATGGATCAATTGGAGTGTGCTCGAGTCTTTACAAAATTGGATCTTAAATCTGGTTATCATCAAGTGAGAATGCGATAAGATGATACATGGAAGACTGCTTTCAAGACCAAACAAGGCTTGTTCGAATGGTTGGTGATGCCGTTTGGTTTGTGTAATTCTCCAGCGACGTTTATACGTTTGATGAATGATTTGTTACGACCCTTTATAGAAGATTTTGTCATTGTTTACTTGGATGATATCCTCGTATATAGCAGAACTTGGGAGGAACATCTTGTTCACGTTGAGAAGGTATTTCAAGTGTTACATGAAGGCCAACTGAAGTTGAACGAGAAGAAGTGTGAGTTTGGAAAGGAAGAGTTGGTATATCTCGGTTTCATTGTTGGTGGTGGAAAACGTAAGATTGATCCAAGGAAGGTTGAGGTGATCACTAAGTGGCCAAGACCTAGCACGGTGACTGAAGTCAGAAGTTTCTTGGGAGCTTGCACATACTTGCGCAAGTTTATTAAGCATTTTTCTACTATTGGTGGGCCACTACATGGTATGACGGGGGCTAAGGCAAAGTTTGATTGGCAGCAGACCCATGAAGACACTTTTCAGTTACTTAAGAATAAGATTTCAGAAGCACCGGTATTAGCTCTACCTAATTTACAACGTACTTTTGAAGTTGAGTCAGACGCTTCTAACTATGCATTAGGAGGAGTGTTGCTACAAGATGGTAAACCAGTGGAATGCCATTCAGAATTGTTCTCGGGTGCTATTAAGAACTATTATATGTGGTAGTGCACTCAGATCATAAGCCATTGGAGTATCTACATGCGCAAACGAAGTTACAACAAGCTCGACACATGAAGTGGATGTCCTACTTAATGACATTTCATATAATCATCAAGTACAAGAAGGGAGTTACAAACAAGTTAGCCGATATGTTGTCAAGACCGCCAGTTAGTTTGTTGGTGGCTATGCGGATTCAGCCAATTGTTCCTCAAGAGTATGCTGAGTCGTACGCATCCAGTAAAGACTTCAAGAAGGTGTTAGAGAAGGTAAGATGTGGTTTAAAAGGTGAGTTTGGACTCCGAGATGGGTTATTATATAAAGGTCAGTTGTTATGCATTCCAGAAGATGGAGATAGGTTGCAATGGTTGAGAGAAGCACATACATACCGAGTTGCTGGACACTTTGGGATGAATAAGACGCTATTTAACCTACGACGTTATGTCTTTTGGCCAAAGATGCAAGATGATGTGGCTAAGTTTGTTCGAGGTTGTAAGTTGTGTTGCACATCTAAAAACCCTCAAACAGAAAACATGGGTTGTATCTACCATTATCGGTGCCATCAAGACCTTGGGAGAGTATTTCTATGGATTTCCTTGGTGGATTTCCGAAGACCAAGTCGGGTCATGATTACTTGTTCGTTGTGGTTGACCAGTTCAGCAAGATGATTGCATTGATTCCATGTACAAAGACGGTGACAGGAGCGGGTGCAGCAAAGCTCTTTTTCGAGCATGTGTGGAAGCATTTCGGGTTACCTACCTCGATTATTTCTGATAGGGATAGTCGGTTTCTTAGTCACTTTTGGGATTCTTTATGGAGGATGATGGACACTAGGTTGAAGAACAGTACCGTTTTTCATCCACAAACAGACGGGCAGACAGAGGTAGTCAATAGGACTATGGTTCACTTGTTACAGGGATATAATTCTAAGCATCCTAAGACTTGGGATGAGAGTCTACCATATCTACAGTTTGCTTTCAATAGAGCGGTTCACAGTTCTTCGGGAAAGTCTCCTTTCGAGACGTGTTATGGCTACTTACCGCCTAGTCCTTTCGATTTGGTGTTTTCAAGTGATACAACAGTTGGGGGAAAAAAAGGAAGTGAGAGACAAAAGGCACAAAAGTTCTTGGAGAAGATTTCTCAAATTCATGCGACCGTTGAAGCACAATTGAAGAAGTCACAAGCCAAATACAAGGCAAAGCATGAAAAGCATCTTGTTCCTTGTAATTTTGGTGTTGGTTACATGGTATGGTTGAAGTTAGGAAAGGAAAGGTTGAAAGCGGAAGGTAAGAAGTTGAAGCCATTGAGGTATGGACCGTTTCGTATTCTCGACTAGATTGGTGACAATGCCTTTCGTCTCGATTTACCACCTTATCTAGGAATGTACTCGGTCATTAATGCCGAATACTTGAAGTTGTTTGAACCACCGTTACTGGATGCTGATGGGGATGACAAGATGATCTTGCCGCGCGTAGAAGACTTATGGTTTGATCGAGAGGAGCCGCTGAAAGAAGATTGCATTTTGGAGCGAAGAGTGACTAAGACACGACAAGGAGAAAGAGAAGCTTTCCTAATTGGATATCAAGGTCAAGTTCCCAGCAAGGCTAAGTGGTTCAACAGGGAAAAAGAAACTCTCGAGTTCCCTAATCTCCATTTCTAACTTTCACAGGAGTTCAAGTTCTTAAAGGGGGGGCCCATGATACAGGTGTATCTCCTTCTAGCTTTAGGAACTTAGTCGACCTCAAGTTAATTGAGGGAAGAACTCTATTTAGGAAAGGATTCCTATATAGAGAAGGATTCTTTATAAAGAAGGATTCTTAGATTAGGAAATAGATTCCTAGGAGGTTTTGGGAAACCTAAACCGCTATAAATAGAGGTGCCTAGCTCATAGCTTGGACACCGTAGGCATCTAGTAAATCTAGAGAAGAAGTTTGTGAGGTAATCATTGTATTGCAAAAGCAAGCTTAGCAGGTTGTGAGCGTGAAAGAGAGAATTGTAATATTGTCTTATTCATAATCTAGAGAAGATATCTTTCTTCGTAATTCTGTCCTTGTGCTATGTTTTATCTATCTTTCGTCTATAGTTATTTCGAATTCCGCCCTAATAACTCTAGTCATCAAGAGTACAGAGATCACACGTATCACAAGGAGATTTCACTTCGAAGTTTTACCAAAAGCTCTTTGCTAACAACTCAGGTGAGTCTTCGTCTCACAATAGTGGTGATTTCCGTGGACAAGGTTCTGGGAAAAGAAAAGAATTGCTCCGAAAATTCACCTCTTTATGTGGAGAATTTTACATGATGGTATTGGTGTGCTAAAGAGAATTGGTAGGTTTGTCGAGGGATTACCAATGAAATGCCCTTTCTGTAATATCTGCGAAGAAACAATTGATCATTTTTTCCTTCAGTGTCCTATTTCACAAGTTGTCATGTTCATGTTGCCTCTCAGTATCAAAATTGGGGATGGCACTAATATAATCACTAAAGATCTCATTTTAAAGTGGTTAATGGCCAACGATGATGGATATAGCTTTTGTCTCGGAGCTTCTTTACGTTGGGCGATATGGAAATATCGCAATGAGGTCGTATTTGAAGGTAAAAATGATGCAGTCCACTCTATTCTTAAGGTAGCCTTATTCTGGTTCAATAATATTTTCCTTGCTGGTACTGGGGAGTCTGCTCATGCACACGTTCCTCCCCCTCATCCTGAAGACACCTATGCACCCTCTTGGATTCCACCTGATTCGCCTTATATCAAGATAAATGTAGATGTCGGGCTTCATGAATCTGTGCAGATCGTGCTGCTGTCATAAGGAACCACGATGGTGCTCATTTGTATAGTTCAACTGAAGTTTTTGGTATTGAACCACATATTGTTTCTGAAGCTCGTGGGATTCTTTTTGCTGCAAAACTGGCTGTCGCAAGAAACTATCTTCATGTTATCATCGAAAGTGATTGTCACGTACTTACTAAAATTTTGGATGGGTCTTCAACATAAGTTCCATGGAGTTCTAAGAATCATTGAAGAAATCAAGGAAGTGGAAAGGAACATCTTCTCAGTTTCTTTCTCTTAAGTTCAGAAAAGAGCCAATTCTTGTGCTCACAACCTCGCGAAATATGTAGTTCGGCATAATGTCCAAGAATCATGGGCATCTTCTCAACCCCTCTTTGCATTCTTGCTGATCTAGACATATCTAATGGTCTAGTCTAGTTAGTTGGTTAGTTGTTTCTTTCTGTTCAATGTTGCTTTTTTTTTGTTTATTTTTTTTGCCACCAGAAAAAAGAAAAGATTATTCCTTGTAATAAGAAAATCATTATTTTATTATAATTAAAAAACAAGTGATTATTCCTTGTAATAGAGACCTTCCCAGCTAATTTAGTAAGTAAAAAAGATTAAAATATTCCTTGTTATTATTTTAGTAAGTGATTATTTTCCTTGTGAAACCCTCCGAACATCATCCATTTTAATGATGATTAAAACAAAGTAGTCCTTTTCCATCCAACTTAACCATTGTGAGAAAACGATTAAACTTTTTACCTAAACACCCTTTCCTATTTAACACTAAACCGATATATGAACCCCCACACCTAAACCTTGAACACCTGAACCACCACCACAATCATCTGAACCTTTACCTTGAACACCTGGACCCTGAATCTGAACCTGAAGCACCACCTCGACCCACCACTAACAAAAGGGACAACTAGGTGGTGATTGATTTAGCTCTGATATATGGGCCATGTTGTCAAAAACTTTGGAATTTACGGTGAAATGACAATTTTGTAAACTTTAAGAGCAAGCACTGTGGTGCTTATAATTTTTGTTTTTTACTCAAATATTAGGTCAAAATTAAAAAAAAAAAACATGCCAAATTGCAAGTACTATGGTTGAGAGCCGACCATTCAATGGCCGCCCAATTTTCAGGGGCCGCCCCCAGTCAAGGTTTGACCTTGACCACAAATACCCTATAATAAGAGACACCCTATAATAAACTCCGTTTTCACTCGCACCCAATCCTTTTCACCCAAAATTTGATTTCAAGTTGTTTCACTCAATCATACTTGCATTAAAAATAAATTGAGTTACATCGTGCTGATAAATCAAAATCTAAATTACATCGTGCTGATAAAATGAGCATTTGTAAGAACAATATCTTCCTCTGTAGGAAATTCTTAACCATATTGAACCGAAATGAAAGACTTTGAGTGAGAGTTAGAGTGAAAAATCAATGAAATGTTGGATATTTTCAACACACCCCTGATTTTTTAGGCGCTATGACAAAAAAAAATATGTTTTAGGGTTCGAATTGACAGTTAGAAAACTGAATGAGTAGTTTATATAGGGTGTAAAGGGGGTGTGGGTTAAAGAAAAGTCAAACAAAAATAAAAAACGAGGGGCGACCACTCAATGAGTGCCTAAAATTGAGTGTACACTGAAAGGCCGCTGGGTGCGGACACTGAATGTACGCCCAGTAAAAACGACATAAAACTTGTAGCACATGTAAACCAACTTTTATGTTGTCTCAAAGATTTTACATACATTTTAGGTCTTTTGACCTACTTTCATGCAAAAAGGGTACCATAGTGCTTGCTCTAATTAGGCTGTTATCAATGGACCGAAAGGAGGGAATGCTGTGAATGAAAACCGTGGTGTATTCCCTCCTCTCTCTTCTCTTCCCTCACATCGTCCGTAAAAGCACAGTCGGCCTCCCGGAACTTGGAGGAAAGCGATACAAATTATATCGCTAAAAAAAGCGATAGAAACTCCCTCGCTTTCACTTTAGCGAGATAAAGTATCTCATTTTCTGAATAACGAGATACTTTCCATCGCTTTCAGTTTGACCTTTTTTAATTTACACTCCGCTTACACTCCCGATTTAGGCTTTTTGAATAACATTTACCCATTCAGATTTTTTCTGTATATGACCCTATACAACCTTGAGACGAAATTTGTAGTTTTTTTTGGGTTAATGATTATGTACATTAGCAAGAGTTCGTTTGTGGAAACACATGTATTTTATTACATAGTTGTAGCGTATTATGCCATGGATTAGGTTCATCACATAAATTATTTGAGGCGAATGTAATAAAGATTCAATAGTAATGCAATTTTGATTTTATTAGACTCAGAAGCAGACATGGTTACAGAAACACAAAACCACAAAAACCTAAGTCAAAACAAATTTGCACTCCTTTGAACCAACACTTCCACATAGTTGGACGAGTGAGGTCTTGTGAGGGCCTACAGCTAGATATACCCACTATAAAACATTTTACACATGGATAAGTGATGGATTCATCATTGGAAAAAAATTGGACGAGAATCATGAAGCAGTCGTAGTGGGTGAATTGGGTTCCTTCGATCTCTAGATATACCTCGGTCGCCCAACGTTCCTGTAACATTCAAGTTTTAGTTTGAGTTAGTCATTACTAACATTGAAGCAAAATAAACAAAATGCAGGTATAAAAGTTACAAAAACTTACATATGTTTCTCTATTCCTTGTTGGTCCAGGAGGAGGCGGATGATCGTAAATATTTTTAAGAATAGCTACATACTTTCTAACATTCCTCCTTATCTTACCTACCCTGGTTTTAAGTGGCCCAACATTCCGCGCATTATAACTTCCTTCAATTTCAGCAAAGTTCAGCATCACTCTGTTCCATAATTCAGCTGCATTAACTCTTTGGTGTTGGTGGTCTTCAGCCGATTGTACTATAGCCCAACCTCGTATTAATGCCACATCCTCCTCCTGAGTAAAGCTTTTCATATTTGAAGAAGAAATTGAGGGGATAAACACAGAAGCTTATTAGTATGCTACACAAGGAGTATTATGGTTTCAGTTGGATGAGTGGGATGAGGGTAATGTAGAAGAGAACTTCATATTTATAATAAAATCGACGGAATCTGGACAATTATTCACATTTCGTCGTTTTCTCCTTGTGAATGAATGACTATTTGTTTATTTAATTTATCCCATTGTCATAGTAAGGAGAAACTGGTTATTGGGATTCCCTTCATCGAACTGACAACTCCTTCCATTTACATTTCAGTTTTGAAATGATTTGAGTTCACAGTGACATTGATAGACAATTCTTTTTATTTAATTGATGGACAAGTACAACATTGATTGACAACTGGTGTTTTTCACCCACCCTAATGACGAATCAAATATGCAATACTCTTCCATAGTTACAAAGTTACGTTTATTACATAATTGTATGCCGAAAACATATTACATTAACATAAACCATAAATTACTAACTCACTTTCGTAGGAATCACGGTTACACTTAGCATGTGCAACAAGCCTTTAAACCCCTAGGCGACTCTAGAGGACGAGTTTTGTCTCGTTATGGGTGGCCAAAATCAAGTTTGGTCATTATTGTGAATATTGAATTGTGGAAAATGATGTATTACAACTAATTAACAGTCGTAAAAAAGAAATTCTTCATCATAGCTGGTAGGAAATGCAGCTACTGCCCTTTCTTCCTGGAAAACCCAGGAAATATATTATGATTAAGCTCCCAAAAACTAAGAAACGTTAAGCGTAGTTACAAATTTTCACAAAATAAGTCAAATTGTGAAATCACTTACTATTTTTTCTCTTGGAGGAAGTAGCTGAACACGTCCTGGTTGCCGATAGACACCAAACCGTCGTAGTTCTCGTATTATAGTTCTTTGGAGTCTAATATACCTCGTAATTCCTCGCATAATTATTATTTTACGAGAAGCCAAAGAAACAACGGTTCTTCGGTTTGGGTTTCCACATATGGTTGTGAATTATCGAAGTATTCTATTCCATGCTACAACCGCACCACACACTACCCGGGGTGTTACATCTTCCTGCTTCACAATGATCGACCAAGCGTTCATCAACGCCGTGTCTTCTTGAGTTGTATATGACGGCATTGTATCAGAAAGAAAATTGAATACCAAAAGGAAGGAAGAAAAAAAACTAGGATGCAGTTCTATAAAAGAAAATGTGCTTCTCAATTTCATCAAAACATTGGCTTTTTATACATATTACCACCAGATAAAGGACAAGGATAAACAGTACATTCTCTAGCTGTGACAGCTCGGTTTTCCGGAGTCTCCAGCGGACACGGGTTCGGCCTTGTGGGTCGGATCCGATCCGTCTGGCAAGCCCGAATAACCGGACGGCCACTCGTGTGGGTCTAGAAAATTCCTAAAACATTTTAAGAAACAAAATTTAAAATCCAAATACAAATAAATTGTATTATTAAAAGAAATATAATTTTATTTTTGAAAAAGAAGGGGTACCGAAATACTACCAACTTTTCGTTTTGGCTCGTGAGTCTTATGGTAAAAGTCTGGACGATCTCAAAAATCAATATCCAAACCTCTAACTGGAGTAATCTCGACAGTTAGGTAATAACGTACTACTTGGTGCTTTAATTATAAATCAGAGTTATAATGCAGAAAGTAAAAGCACACAAGACACCAAACGTTTTTTAACGAGGAAACTGCAAGGCAGTTTCCTCGT
>JAJJMA010110713.1:0-11825 GCA_023529015.1 Papaver nudicaule | reverse complement strand
TACTCAAGTTGCTTAAAGTAAAATTCGTTGCGGAAGCATGTGCATTACTGGTGTAAAAAGTAAATAGAATATTCATTCGTGGGTTTGTACCAGATGATTTCCGAGGAGGAGTTCCCATTACAGAGATGGTTAAAGAGCTAATGGAGGTCGTCCACTCACTGTTTATGGGTCTGTCACCATGAGAAGCTTGAAACAGTGGTAACACTGCTGTACACAGTTGCAATAAAGTAAAAGTAGAAAGCATCTAGGATAGCCAGCGAGCAGTCCACTTTCGATCCATCCAGAAATGTGTTGGCAACTGCAATATCACAATTGCAAAGACTCATGAATCATCATAAAGTTGTTCTACTGATTGTGGGTACTTTTTTTCATTTGTACTTGATTAGATTCAGCAAGTGGTTTAGAAACAGACATCCATGGTTCCATTTCAGTAGCAGGACGATCAATACAAGTAGTTCACAAAATAGAAATGCTCATACGGAATAAAGATCTAAATGAAAGAAAAGGGTACAAAAAGGGTATGAACAACAGTAAGATGATATGATAACTGGTCATGCACATAAAGCAAGAAGCAAATCAGCTTCGCCTAGTCCTACTAGATCCAGTCTCAGGTACAAGTGGTGATTGTGTGAGTATAAAATCTGCATAGGTACTTTATACTCTACAACAATCAGATCTTAACCAAACCAATGCTTATTTACGTATAATGCATAGTGCGAAGATCCTAAGATCAATACCGAAGATAATTTCATAAATGGATAACATGAGATAAGAATAACTGTGAATTATATTTCTGCCTAACTAATACATGGATATGATCCTAAGGAGTTAGAGGAGATACAGACCTAATCCCACTCACACCACTTAGGTTTACGCCAAAAATCCAACCCTCACAAAGTTTCTCGAGCTCGCCTTATATAGGCCGAGTCTGAGTGGTTTACAGCTAATAAGACAGACTACCCAATCGTGATGGTGTCAGAGCCTGTCGAGTAAGGCAGTTCCTTCGGTGAGATTACTCCGAAGATGTCTTCGCACTTCTTTCCTTCGATGACTGGTACTAGCCTTCCCTCGCCAAGTTCTGTCTTGAGGAAACTCTGTAGGTTAATCTGAAGCAAGGTTGCGATATTTCTTGGGAGAGAGCTCAGTCCTTCTGATCTTGACACGTGTCCTGAGGGTGTTTTACCCTCCACAGTTTGCCTCTTTCCTTTCCTTATATCGAAGATGCTTGGGAAGGAAATTTCTTCTCTTCTTTTACTTCGCTATGTGTCCCACTATCTGCCAAGTGTAACGCTCCGTGACACGTTCTGCATGCTCCCGAGATTAGTGCTACCTTTTTACCTTCTCACCGGAAGCGCCAGTTTTCTCTTTACTATTTAAGTTCTGGTTTTCTCCCTCTAAAATTTTTAACTTCTTCGTACTCTTCTTCCCCTGCTCCGGCGTTTTTCTTCCGGAAACCTCAAATTTGTATCTTTTAATCAAGCACCTTTTTGATGTTCTCCTTCTAGACCCTTTGCTTTAATCTTCCCACAACTTTATAAAGACTACTCTTTTCCCCCTTTTATCATTCCTTAAGCTCCTGATTGATTCTGCCTTTACAACTTCCGGCGCCGGCAAGTTCTATTCCTTTCCTTTGTTCCTTCTTTTATGACGCTTCCTTCCAAGGTTGATGTCCTTATTTCGATAATGAAGAACCTTGGCTTTAAAGATGATTCTTTTAAGATACAGTCCATTGGCTCTCCGGGTAGCCGGCTGACTCCAGAGTTAGTTGAAGAGTTTCAGTGTACTGAGAATAAGCTCCTAGTTACATTTCATCAAATTACTGCTGGGTTGATTCTTCCTCTTTACCAACCTTCTAATCCCTTGTTTCTTGAAATTCTTTGTTCCCTTCCTAGTCCTCGGGGTGTGATGCAGTTCACCTGTAGTTCTATTCATCTTATTAATCAATGGGTTTCCCGCTCCGAAGATAATTCCGAGGCTAGCTTACTGGAGAGGTTTTATTTCACCGCCCAAAACTTCTTTCTTCACTACGAGCCGTTTTTAACATTAGATAACGAGTTTGCCCCTTGGGGTGTTAGTTTTCGGACTGTGAAGGGGTGTACGAATATAATTCCAGGGACTTTAGACTACTCCATGGACGAAGACTGGTATTCTGAGCATGTGCTTTTGGAGGGTCATGTCCTCCGAGGTTGGAAGGATGCTGGGCGTTTTTTTCCTCGGAGCCAATTTGATGTAGGTCACGAGTTCTCTACTCAACATTTGTTTATGATCAATTTCTCTGATGAAGATAAGAGGCTGTCTCATCAAGTTTTGAGGAAAGGCAAAGCTGTTTCTGTAGGTACTTCGGGTAGCCTGAAGCGTTCTCGAGCAGATGAGGAGACTATGCAGCAGGTAACAAATACCTTACATGCTTTTTATTGAAAGAGTATTAATACTTGCCTCTATTTGTTGCCTGAGTAAGACGGATTCTCGCCTGCAGGGAAACGCTATTGGTGATGTTAATTTGAGCCTGCACAGTGATCTGTTAGGGTTTGAGTATGGTGAGGAGACAGAGGTTGCCAGGCCTCGTAAGAAGTTTGTTTTTAAGAAGTCCACCGAGGAAAGCTTGCCGAATCGTCGCCGAGTAACAACGAAACCATTGGAGGAGAGTGTGGTTATAACTGTTACCGATGAACTGTTACCACCGAAGGTTTCTGAAGTGCCGACTGCCAAAAGAGTTACCGAGGAGATTGTTGTCGTTGGGCCGAATGTCATTTTGCCAAGTGCGCCTGCCTCTGCCTCTGCCTCGAACGCGGTTGTTTCTATTACCACTATTGCTGCCTCAGTCGAACCTCCTGCTCCCCCAAAGAAGATTGTTCCAGTGGTTGATCTTCTTCTTCCCCGAAGGGACGGTTCGACTGTTCAGATGGATTCTTCGAAGGAACTGGTTATGATTTTCCCTCGTAGTTCAAGGTTTCCGCCACCTCCTAGCTACGCTGGTAAATATGGGCAACCATATACTGCTAAGAGATTCAAAGAGGTACTCTTTGAGAATCATAATCCAAGTGATTTTTCCATGGAGGTTTCATGTCGCTTTGGTGCCTATGCCTCTGATCCTTTGGGCTGCCCTTTGGATCCTGAGTTTTGTGTGTTGGTTTTGTATATATATACTAAATGCTGGTGCGTAATGTCTTGACAGAGTGACTACCATGCCTCTGGTCATTTGGCTTATACCTTCGACTTGTATAGCGAAGTTGATTACTATGAGCGAAAGTTCCTCCGAATGCAGGAAGAACTTGCCAAAGAGAAGACTCGCAGTGCTTTTGAGAGGAAAAAGCTGATAGGTAAGGATTTGTTTTTTTTTTGTATTTGCTGCGTTCTTTTTCTGTAGCCGTTGTTCTGAGAACGATTTGCTGTTTCAAAAGGCGAGCTGGAAGAAAGCGAGAAAAAACTCAATGAAGCCAAGCTAACTTTAAGTAATCACAGCGATGGTCGGAAACCTTCGCACAGTTTTTCTGGTAGTAGGAGTCACCGAAGTGAGATTGATAAACTTGTAGAAGAGAGGAACAAAGCCTTGGATGATCGTGATTATTATAGAAGGAAAAAGCAAGAGGCTGAGGGCCTACTAATCGAAGAGAAGAAAAGACATACGAAGACCAAACGTCTTCTTGAGGGGGAAAGGAATAGGAATGAGACTATTGCTAGAGAGAATCACTTTTTCCAGCTAGATGTAGATCGTTTGACACAAGAGCGAAATGCTGCCCGTGAGGAAAGGTCGATTAGTGCCTCTGGTAGGGTGGTGATTGGAAACTTAGAACAAGATATCAAGAATTTAAAGGTCCAAATGGCCGCCTTGAAAAATCAACAAAGAGCTGACAACGGGGAACGATTCTTTGAAGAAGGGTGTTGATGACATAAGCATGGAGCTGGCCAAGGCCAAGAAATCGAACAACCATTTTTCTCAAATGATTGATGAGTATCAGTTAGAGCTTGCTAGGCTAGGAGCGGTCTCTTCTGAAGATATTAGGAAAAGGGCTTCCCAACCTCGATTTACCAATCAACATGAAGTGACTGAGTATATGTGTTAAAGAAAGTAGGGCACTAACCCAGATTGTTTTTATTTTATGCTCGTTGTGTCCTTGGATTATGGTCTGCCATCTCAATTCCGCTTGTGTTTGCTTTTGTTCGTGCAGGCATAGAAGCCAACTTACAAAAGAAGGTTGCAGACGCCGAGGCTGCAATGGACGAAGTTGCCAATCAGCTGGTGCTTGAAGCCGACCAGAAGTTGGAGTTTGAAAGGAGAGTAGAACAATTGTCACGAGAACTGTCCGAGGAACAGCGATGTCGAACAGCTGACGTGAATAGGCTTTCCCTAGAGTTGGAGCTCGAACGTAAGCGTCGCTCGGAAGATGTGCAAAGGGGTGCTGAGAAAGTGACTGCTGAACGAAATTTTCGCCTCAAGTGTCAGCAGGACCTTAGGAATGTGGTTACTGGCTTTGCCCTCGTTCACCATCAGTTAAAGCATGGGGAGGTTGTCGAAGAACTGCTTACTCGATCTGCTTTGACTACCTCCTTAGCTACCAGCATGGCTTATCGAAGGCATGGTCGGGCGCTCTTTAAAGCCATCGGCATTGAGCCTCCTACTTATGGGGCTATTGGTGCAAGGGATGCTGACGCGATACTTCCAGGCGATGAATACTTGCTTCCTCAAGAGGTATTTGTGAGGTTAGCTAGGGATGAAGCGCGAAGGAGATCGGGTTTCTTGGGAGGATTCCTGAAGACGAAGGTCCTGAAGATAACGAAGATGATGGCGATGATGATTCCGATGATGATCACTCGGATAGCTCCAAAGGTCATCCCAAGGGGAATACCGAGGGTGATTCTAAGGATGATTCCGATGGTGATTCGAAGGATGATCCGAAAGACGATCCCAAAGGTGGCTCGAAGGACGCTCCAGAGGATGGCTCAAAGGATGATTCGAAGAGCAATCATCAGGATGATCTGAAGGATGATGTTTTAGCCAAGACTGACGATTCTGCTGATAATGCCACACAAGATCTTGGTGGCCTCGAAGTGCCGAATACTGGTGGTGGTGTGGTTGTTATCTTCGATAAAGGGAGCAGCTATTTGTTTCAAGAATCCTCAGCCGCATACAGTGAGGAGAGCGAAAGTGAGTCTGAGCCCATTAAGGAACTCACTCCTTCAAGGCAAGATCACTCTGGCTTTCGAACTTATGAAGAGGATCTGGAGGTTGAAGAAAAGCTATGGGAGGACATGGAAGGTTTTGGAGATCCCTCCCCTCATCGCATTGTGCCGTCTAATGAAGTTGCTCCCGTGTTGTAGCAGCGAAGCTTTTATTTTTTCCTTTTTGCTTTCTGATGTCAGAATTCTTGTACTTGGCTTTTTTCCATTTTTGTGCTTGTAAGCTGTGTTGACTACGTCTATGGAGAAGACTTTGTTGTTTGAGTGGAGTTTTATTTTTCTTTTTAATTTGTATGTGTGCTGAGAACTTCATGAGTAAGTACGAAGTTGTTGTTGCTATATTCTAGGCTCCTAAGGGTACTCGAGGTGCAACTCCAGGGCTTACTTCGTCGTGGGAGATAGTAAACCAAGCTAGTGGGGGCTTACGGATCACCCTTCCCAAAGACTTTTAGCTACTTGCATGTTTTAAAGCAAGCAAAGGATATCGAGGCCATAGACACCGGTTTTGCCTCGGTGTACTGGGTGGTTATCGAGGATACAAGGTATCCTCCGAGAGAACATGGTGGTGTTCTGATAATCCATTTGCCCCAAGTAAAGTGAGGAACTTATGATGGGTAGCAGCTATGCTTGCGCTTCGATAATAAAGTAACTCGATGGGGGAGTGTCGGTCAAGGCTGGAGCTTAGACATGGTACTATTCTCCTGTCGCGGCCTGGAATTCGACTAATCTGTTTCTCGTTAGCCCCTCCTCGAGGCTTTGTTTTAGGTTTTTGGAGGAGGTCCCTCGGCTACGTAATTCGCTATCCATTCCCGTGAATGAGGGTGAATCAGCTGCCTCGGGGTTCCATCCACCTTTAAAGGTAGATGTTAATCCCATTTATCGTCCCCTCGACGCCTCAGAAAGAGAGGTCCTCATGGTCGTGTGGTAGTGGGTCCAAATGTATCATCAGCTTATGTAGCCTAGAGACAATGTACCCACCGCTAACGGGGTGTCTTGTGGGTAGAGGACTGTGTCATATAGCTCGTAGGGCCCTTACGGCTTATATGAACATCAGCTTTGTGCCTGCTATTCGAGGTCTTTTTATGTTTTTTGGCATCTAGGCCTTGGCGTTAGAGCCTTTTACTTGCGACGAGGCACTAGGAAAGATATGGCGTCATGGCCAGTTCGTTTCTGTGGCGTTAAAGCCTTTGTAAGTGTGCCTAGCCAGATTGGGTTTGTTACCCGTTCTAGTAGGATATGGAGTTTGAAAATGGAATGTATCGAAGAGTGCGACTTTAGATAAATCAAACTTCTCCATATATTTTAGATATCCATTTCTTAGTGTTGCTTACATACAATGCTCTAATTAAGGTGCTTCAAGTTCTTTCCCTCGACTGGGGTGCTTAGCTTTTGACCTTCGAGGTTAACCAGGCTGTATGTGTCGTTCCCGAGCGCTTTGTCAATTACATAGGGCCCTGCCCAGAATGGTTCCTGTGACGTGTTTTTGCATTCGTTGCCCAGGTTTGACGATTCATTCGGAGCTTGGGTGCTACTAGTTGCGACGAGGAACTGTTCCCTGTTAAGGTAATGATCTTTCCCCTTGCTGGCAGATCGGGTGCCTTGCTTGTAGGTTGTTGTATTTTTTATGGTCGTGACTGCCATCCCTGCTTCAACTTCAGCTATGAATTCCTTTATGTTGGCATCCGTGAGTTTTTGGTACTTGGCCTGTTTCGGGGAATCCTGGCTTCCTTCTCTTGCTTGGACATCTATCTCGTTACACATGCGGGCTTCGGTAGGGTCACCAGGTATCTCTGCGATCCCAAGTGGAGTAGGGAATCTGATTTTTCGATGTAGCGTGGAGGCTACACCCATGATGATGTGTAACCAAGGCCTTCCCACAATAGCATTGTAAGGGGATACTATATCCACCACACAGAATGATGTTGGTCGCTCCAGACTCCCCACATGGATCATTAATGATAGCTCCCCTCGTGGCGTCGAGGTCTTCCCGTTGAATCCATAGATGTTGTATGAAGAGGGTACCAAGGCAATGTTCTTTCCGAGCAGCTTATCGTACGTTAGCCCAAAGAGTATATCTACGGAGCTTCCTGGATCTACCAGTATCCTTGACATAACTGTCTTTTCGATGTGTAATGTAATGACTAGGGGGTCATTGTGCGATCTTCCTTCGTTAGGGATGTCCGCCGCATAAAAGAAAATTGGTTGCTTTTGCCACTCCTCGAGGTTTCCTTTCATAGCTACACTGAATATTTCCTTTCCCTCAAAGTTTCTTTTGTGAATTCGGTCTGTCTGGATTCCTTCGGGGCCTCGCCTGCAGGTGTCTGCGTGGACTATGGAGTTGCAATTGCTAAACCTCGGGATGTTTCGATCGATCGTGATGACATATGCCTCGTGTTTTGGCTCATTCTTCGGCTGAGGTTGGTTCGGGGGTGGCTTCGGCAGCTCCAAGAGGTGCTTGAACTTGTCCCTGGTGATGAAGAAATAGATTTGATCTTGTGCTGTGACGCAGTCTTCTGTTCTATGTCCATAGAATTTATGGAATTGACAGTAATCCTGGAATTCTTAGTATGCTTGGGCTGGTTACCCCTACTCCTCGGGTACCTCATTTCGCTTGCAAACTCGGATTGCTCGATGGTTCGAAGGGCTTCTTCAATGGATACACACAGCTTTGGGAGCTTCCTGTCTTGGAATGCAGGGAATCCTGACCGAGGTGTTCCGAACTTTCTACTTCCCTCTTGCCCTCGGTGGGTATTATTTCCTTCGAATTCTCCCCGAGAGCTTGCTCCTCTACCGTCGTTGTACTTTCTGTTGTCGTGGTACTTGCCATCACCAAATTTGCCCTCGTTGTCATACCTGCCATTGTCATTTTGCCTTTCTCTCTTTAATGGATCCCCAGATTGATTGTTCATTGCCTGATCGCGTTCTTCGAGTGATAGATTATTTATCGAATGGACCTGCTTCAGAATGGTCTCCTTCACCTGAGTCGCTTGTTCTTTAATATCCTCCAATGTAATTCGCTCCTTCTGATATTTTCGGAGATCTTGCAGCGTCTCAAGGTTTTTGGAGAAGAGCCTATCGTACAGGGGGTGGTTTTTGTCGAGTGCGTTCAGGAATGCACGCACTTTGTCTTTCTCCGAATGCTCCATTTCCCACTTCTACACACTGGGCCGTCCATCTGTCCGTCAAGCTTTTGGTAGATTCTCCTGGTCTTACTCTGATGCTGAACAATTTTTCGACTCCTGGTTTTGATGAGTTGTTGTATAAGAAGTGAAGTATGAATACTTTGGATAGCTCTCCGAAGGACGAGATCGAATTGGCTGTTAGGTTATCGTACCAAGCCAAGGCTTCCCCTTTCAAGCTGGAAGGGAAATACTTGCAAAGCAACTCGTCTTTATCAGCATAAGTCAAGAACACTCGTAGATACATTTTGATGTGCAAAGTTGGGTCTCCCGAACCATCAAAGATTGATGTGAAGGTTGGCATGGTGCATTTTACCGGAATGGCTTTAGAGAGAATTTCTGGACTTAGCGGCGAGCGATTGACATCATTTATTGCCTGTGTTAGTTTTATCTTATCACTTGATTGCATTCTGTTATCAAAAAGCTCAGCTCGAAGTTTCTTGATTTGGTCCAACATTACTTGCTGCAGTGCATGTGTTTCGACGTCCTTCCTCGCTTGCTCGTTTTCGTAGATCGGATGTATGTTATTCCCCTTCGGACGTATACTGGGTTCAGTTCTCTCGCTCGGTACCACAATTCCACGGCCCTTGCCGTCACCCTTGATCTTGGTATGACTCCTTGATGCAGAGTGCCCCTTTGACTGAGATACGGTGTGTGGGCGAGAATGCCCCTCGCTGCTTCCTTTGTAGTTTGAAGCCGACTTTTCTGCCGCCTTCTTATTTGCCTCTGCTAGTTGCTTTTTTAGCTTCCTTATTTTCTTGTTTTTTAGAATCAATTTCCTGAACTGTGCAGCCCTCGTCGTGGCTTCTTTGGTGGGCTGATGTGCTGGCACGGCATCTTCGCCTTCGTTCTCGTCATTCTCTCCATCTTCTTCTTGTATTTGATGTTGAGGTAGTGCCTCTCCTTCTGGGAACCCTGCTCCTTCTGGACCTAGATCCTCGACGTGTACCTCGTCTTCATTTATGCGCTCCCTGTGTTGGATTGTGCTTGCTGCCACCTCAGGTGATAGTCCTTTGCTTGTTGAGAATCTGGTATTGTGCCTCGAGGAGCATGTGCCCTGCCTCGAAGAACCCACTCTTTGCTTCGGCATCTGATCAGATTTCGAAGTCATGCTGGTTGTGACCTACAAAACACAAAAAACCCGTGAGGTCCAAGGCGGCTATGGCAGTACCCGGTCTGACAGGCATGCCTGTCTGCTGTAACATATTTTATCATGCGAGATTTTAGCGTGGATTGTACTCGTTTTGGCCAATCCCTAATTGTAATCTGGTTTTGTCCAAATCTACCTTCCCAACTGAGAGGTTTTGATGAACCGTCTCTTTCCAAGTTTTATGCTCTGAGTACGAGAGTTGCGAAGTTTACTTCCAAATATAGATTAGGTACTAAGAACCCCAAAGTAACCCTAGGTTTGTTTTTCGTAAAGCAGTTATAGAATAAGCCCTTTTAGGGTATTTTCTGGAACTTTTGAAGAAGTTTGATATGCTCTTGATTAGATCCCTGTGTTTCAAGGTTTGAAATCCTTAAAGAGACTTTGATCTTATCATGCTGATGATTTGCTCAAAACCCTTGAACATGCTAAAGCTTTGAAGGTCTTTAGACGTCCAAGGTGATGGAGCTTGTAATGAAAATATGATAAAAATACGTTTTTAGGAAAGAGTTTTTTAGAAACCCTAGAAAAAAAAATCCCAAAAGAATTTGAAAGCCCTAATTCACAGGCAAACCCTAAGTTGTTTTAATCAGTCCCTGTTTCTAGCGCCAAACTGTGTGAGTATAAAATCTGCATAGGTACTTTATACTCTACAGCAATCAGATCTTAACCAAACCAATGCTTATTTACGTATAATGCATAGTGTGAAGATCCTAAGATCAATACCGAAGATAATTTCATAAATGGATAACATGAGATAAGAATAACTGTGAATTATATTTCTGCCTAACTAATACATGGATATGATCCTAAGGAGTTAGAGGAGATACAGACCTAATTCCACTCACACCACTTAGGTTTACACCAAAAATCCAACCCTCACAAAGTTTCTCGAGCTCGCCTTATATAGGCCGAGTCTGAGTGGTTTACAACTAATAAGATAGACTACCCAATCGTGGTGGTGTCAGAGCCTGTCGAGTAAGGCGGTTCCTTCGGTGAGATTACTCCGAAGATGTCTTCGCACTTCTTTCCTTCGATTCTGTCTTGAAGAAACTCTGTAGGTTAATCCGAAGCAAGGTTGCGATATTTCTTGGGAGAGAGCTCAGTCCTTCTGATCTTGACACGTGTCTCGAGGGTGTTTTACCCTCCACAGTGATAGTCGAACATCTTTTGGACACTTGAAAGAATATCACCAGTGCTAGGTGTAAAACGTCATCTGCTGGCAGTCGGACAGTTTTTTTTTTTTTACATCCCTTAAGGTTTGGTAGTATCCAAATAACATGTTCTGCACCTCTGAGGTATGTATGTCTAAGTTCAGTTTTGCCTAACAGTTTACTTGTGAATATGATGGTGCAAACATGTTTTCTGTTTATAGATTTAGCTCTATAAGGTGTTAGGTCTGTCATGTGCAACTTATGTTCTCACTGATAATGCAACTCATATTTTAGTATGTGGTTGTATTGTAAAGTTCATTAGGAGTAAGGTTTTGTTAATGGTTGCCATGTACGTACAATTTAGTGGAGCTAGTCTATGTTGTGTTTTCTATTTAAGATCTCTTTGATGAGATATGAAGGATCTCTTTTGAGATTAAAAGTTAAATCCTCAAAGCGGTCTATTCAGTTTGAGCATAAAGTGAAGCTCATTTTCAGACCTTGTAGGTATGAAGGATCTCGTTGAGATCATAAAGATAAAGCTGTCCTTGTCGTTGAGCATAAGGCGTAGCTCAATGTGAAACCTTGAAGTTTTAATAAACATCCTGGATACTATGTATGCCCATAAAGTTGGCTTAAGTATAATGGCCCGTCTAGTATTGTGATTGTAGAAATGACCAAAGCATCCTCTAAGTGGTGTTTGTGTCTTTACAGTCCGACAGTAGCGTTCAATTTGATCTAAGCATTCAGTTATACATGATCAAATACACATTGATTGAGATTTTTCTGTTTTCTAAGATGGGTGGCCACGTACAGTCATTTTCGCTAATCCGAAAGGGTCTTTTGCTAAATGTTTTCTAAAAGACAAAAAGAATTTGTTGTTGTCCAAGTGGGAGATGTTAGATTTTGTGGTCTAGCAACAAACCAGGTTTAGTTTTAACAAAACCGTATTAGGCTAATCTCAATCAAGTGTGTGTATTTAAGGTTAGATCATGTACTAAAGGCATGACAAATATGTTTTATGTGGATGTACATAAGGCTAAAGTACATAAGGTTTTATCCCATTAAGTGGCATCATGGTCAAAGTCAATGAAATGTGACTCCACCTCATGATGGTTGAGTGGGTGACATGTGTCTATTGTAGTTGGAGGTGGACTCCCTTCTAACCTT
>JAJJMA010110712.1:17405-31179 GCA_023529015.1 Papaver nudicaule | reverse complement strand
GTTTGGTACAGTAGAACCAACCACTGTATAAGAATACTTCATATAGGAATAAAAATTTCTAGTCCCAACTTGGACCAGTTATATTTAAGAATAAACTCTATATTAGAATAAGTCATAATTTTTTCTAGTCTCGTTTTAAGGAATCTACCTCCATATATAAGAATAATTGAATTTACATATAAATATTATAGTTTTTATCATGCATTAAAGTTTAAAATGAAGAGATTTTTGTAACCATTTTGCAAGATCCTTTTGATTCATAGAGGATTCGATGTTCGTTCTTCCACAACTGAATACAAATAGCTTCACTCGTGTGGTTTTGTTTGTTAATTTTCGAGGCCATTATTGAGTTTTGTGTAACTAAACAAAAATTGATTTGTATTTGTATTTGTATTACCTAGGTACATTATTTGCATGTTCCAATGCATATATATGTATAATTTAAGGTATATCTATGGCAAAAAACAAATAAAATAAATTTTTTTTAAGGTAGACCTCCATATAAGAATAACCTCTATAAAAGAATATTTTTTTGTGGTCCCGAGGATATTCTTATATAGAGGTTCTACTGGACAAGGTTGACTCGCGATACCTTTTTAGGTGATACCTTTCAATTTAAAGGCAAAGGTAGTTAGTTTTTTTTATATATATAAAAAAAAGAAAAAAGAAAAAAATAACGGCAAAGGTAGTTAGATGATATCACGTTATAGGTTACACCATTAAGACATAATGTTATTTTGCTTCCCACGCTTATAAGGATGGTATAAGAGCATTTCCAATGGAGTTTGAGTTTATAAAAATATTGATGCCAACTAGATTTTAGAAAACTTTAACAAAAAAAAATCTCCAACAGTTGTTGGATGATTAAAATTTAATATATATGGAAATTTGAGTTTGGAAGAGAGTATAGGTTTTTAGAAACTCTCCTTCATACCCACGTCATCAATATCGATTAATAAGATAATCTCCCAACTTTGTGGTGAAGCAAGGTCCTCACTCTTAACTCTGTGTCATTGTCTCTAGGGAACTTATTGTTTTAAGAGCAAGCACTATGGAGGCCAAAAAGTACAAAATGTGGGAAATTTCTTCACATTGTGGTGAATTCTGCTATCCATGTCTACAAGGGGGTACAGATCTGTACCCCCTTGTAGATATTCATTAAAAAAGGTACCCCACTTTAGACATGCCTTACTCACCGGTTACCAAGAAACCGCAAGATATGGTTTCTAAGAAACCGCTGCGGTTTCTAAGAAGCCGCATATTTCTGCATGCGGTTTCTCAGTAACCGCCGAGAATTAAATACTTGTTTGACCTTTTTTTCTCACACCCCTCACACACTCCATCTGAACCCTCCATTTTATAACGGTCTAATCAATCTCGGACGTCAATTTTACAACGGTTATAATTTTCAAAACATAGATTCGTTGGTGTTTTTCACTATAAAACCAAATTACTCTCAAACCAAAATTCACCCCAATCACTCTCCTTTAAGTTGATTCTCTCATTTTAGTTGATTCTTTGTTCCTATATTCAATATGGAAAGGGGAAGTTTTACCGCCGAGGAAGAAACTGATCTTACGTACGCAAGCTTATATCGGCATAGCCATATATGGTGCCAACAAACCAAAGTTGTATTTTGGCAAACGATTCTTCAAACCTTTCACATGCTTACCAATGGAAACCTCGATGAAAGATCCCATCTAGCACTGCAAGTTAGATTTGGAATGACCAGCAGAAATGTGAAAATTTTTGCGACGTATATGATTAGGCTCAATAATTCTCAACCCACATGGACAGACGAACAACGAGTGACTAATATTATTTTATTTTGTGATGTGATGTGTTTTCATTGGATTTAAATGCCTACTAAATTGAATTTGACCTTTTTGTCTTCAAAAAGCTTATGCCTCTTACCTATATGTTCAAGAGCAAGGAGGTCAGTTTTCCATGAGGCTTGCTATGATTTGTTACGCCAGAGTCTTCCAGGATACGGTCCATAAATCAAAAGAATGGCCGAACTATGTAGTTTATTATTCAATGTCATGTTTTCGAGATGTAGTTTCTAAACACTACCTACCAACCATAGATGTAATTTTAATTTTCATCAATGTAATGTTATCGATTTGTAGTTTCTAAACACTACCTACCTAGATGTAATCTTAATTTTCATCAATGTTATGTTATCGATTTGTTTAAAAAATGAAGGCTCCACTTCTTCAACCAAGATTTCCGAAAAGCTAGAAAATAACGAACTACAATAAGAGAATGTACCATAAAGTTAACATAGTTTCATCATCTAGGTAAACATAAACGACAAGTTTTTCACCCAAATTCATTTACAATTGAACTTTTAACTTTGAAAATAATCTTGTTCCCCCACAATTCCTGTCATCATTTGCTCGTCATCCCATGTAGCGCCTCCTTGGTAAGATCCTCCTTGATAGGAACCACCAACATTGTGGCTTCTTGGTCCTGCAGCATATGATGTTCTCGGTGCTCCGAAATTCATGGAGGTTTGAGCTTCATTTATACGAACAGTGTACAAATCATTGTCAGAATCATTGCCACCACCAGATAGTTTGCGACCAATCACAAGTAGACGTCGACGAATCATACCAAGCTGAATATGTTCCACAACCTTCATAAGGCCTTGTCATGTATACGCCCGTTTACTTCCCTTGTTGAGACCGTCATTCACTCACATGTTCTTGCATGTTCGACGGCTTCAAACGCACGACACCATTCTTCCTGCAAACAACATAAATATCGAGTAAAAATGAGGTATACGAAATAATTTGTCTGAGATTGTAAATGACAAAGGGTGAGACTAACCTGTGAAGATGAGTGGGGTAGGTAATGTCTCTGTGGAACCACCCTGAGATATTCTTGCCCGATATCCCTTTGGTATTTTTGACCATTGTCGTCCACGAGTGTCAAAAAAAGAGGTTCAATCCTAGGAAAGTCGGGACCAATCCCTTCACCACTGATTCTTGGTACGAAAGTGGATTGACTAATGGGTCCTTGATCAAGAATCCTTTTACCTTGTGGTCCCCAAATATGACGGTTAACATAATGAACTACGTTCTCAGGCATGTATTTGCCAATAGACTTCTCCACCCAGTACACAGTATATGCTTCCAAGCTAACCAAGTCAAAATGACTATACTCAACAGATTTCCCAAAACTTGTCTAAGGCACCGCTCTTCCAAGTATCCTACATTATAGGATCCGTATGGGTCCCAAAACACTCTACGACCTTCAGACAATTTTCTAGCAATTATAACGATCTGTTAACATGATCACTACGAACCCACAACATACATTCAGCATAAAAAGGACCCACAACATCCATAGCACTCCCTACAGCCCCAAAAGATTCTAGATTAGTATCACATTGCTTAACCTCGTACTGAGATTTATCGTACCTTATAGCGCCGGGCCATGGATCCAAATCATCTGGGGAAAGGTTCTTCCTAATCAACAGAAACATCGTACGACAGTGGCACCAAAACCAGGGATGCATAGTAAAATTAAAACGCAACATAAATATAAAACGCAACATTGTATAGCTAAAATTAAAAGTTTTAACAATACATAAAGATAAACAACAAATAAATATTGTAAATATGCATACCTGTAGAACATACCAATAGCACTCCAACCTCGCACTGTGAAGGACAAAGTTATTTATAGCTCTGTATATCCTGACATAGATTGCTTGACCTTAGTCATATTGATCTAGTTTGTCCAAGTGTTGGAAAAACTTGATCCACTCAAACTCAACAACGTCCTTGCCATTGGGGAATAACACATTACCCATTGTCCACAGCAAGAACCAACGAGCCAATCGTTTAGGATCAACATTAGGGTCACTACCTTGCTCACAAATCCATCTCTTTATAATACTCAACTTGCAACCTTTACCCTAAAAAACGTAACTTCTCAGAGCTTCCCGATTTTGACCATTCATTACTCTGTAAACAGGTGGTAGGATGTTGGGGTTATGAACTTCCGCAGCTTCATCTTCATTTTCTTCCGGTTCTTCATCAACTTCAGGTTCAGGTTCAGGTTCTGGTTGGCCTTTACTTTTCTTTTTCCTCTTCTTCTTGCTGCTACTGCTTTCATTACTCTGTGATGAGACTTTAACATAATGCAATAGAAAATCACACTCGGGCAAATAGTTCTTCCACGCATTTCGACTCCATTTTGTTAACACGATACGTGTTCCACCAAATTTTACTCCGCGTAGGTGTGTGAAACACCATGGAGTGAAACCTAGCTCAATTTCTGGAAAATGAAACGTATGTGTTGTATACCACCACCTCTCGGCTATCATGTTGATGAATATTGCATGCAATTAGCCGGATAGTCAATATCAAATATAGTAGCAAACCCACAACGATCAATAATTCGTTTAGCACCTTCATTTGCAAAAACTATTTTCTGTAGTACTTTCATTAACCCTGAATACCCTCCTATAGGTATGTCGCATTGTAAGGGGTTGTCCTCCATTTTTCTCTTTGCAATATGGTTGGAATCGGTTTTACTCGGCACATCTACTCTATCTCGAAGTATTTCATCCATTCTACTACCCATATTCATTCCTACAACACACGATAATCATAACATTTAGATGCATTCATTGTTTACCCTCAATTACTATCAAATCAACAACACAAAAACAAGATTCATTCCTCAAAATTACCAATACCATTAATCATAACAATCATATCATTCATAACTTACACACTATCACAACAACAATATTAACAATGAAAACAAAATTCAAATTATCGCCTAAAACACTATAAACATTCATAGAACATGCATATTAGCAATTGCAATCAATCAAACATCACAATTTTATGATAATAAAAAAAAATGAAATCAAAACCCTAGAGTTAAATTCTCTTACCTATGATGATTTGTGGATGAAATCGCAATAAAACTAAGCAATCAAACACCCAACTAGCATAGAACATACCCCTTGGAGATTTTGGCATGAATCGACCGGAAAAATACATTAAATCATAAAGGGGATAAAAAATGAGAATGAGGGGGAAACGCGGTTTTTCTGTCTAAAAAATAGTTTGATGCGGTTTCTTAGTAGCCGCATAAAGTTAAGTCAACCTTTGACTTGTGTGGCTACTTAGAAATCACGTCCACTTTTTCTGCGGTTTCTGAGAAACCATGCATTTGTAGAGATGCACCATATGACCTACTTTTTTTCCCCTCCATGTCTTGTCTACAATGTGGTGAATTTCCTCACATTTGAGGCACCATAGTGCTTGCTCTAAGACATGTAGAGGAGATAGTTGATCACCTTTTCTATCTTGGGAGGTCTAATAAACCTCCAGCTCACAAATTTGTGGCCCAGTAAGTTGTAAGTCAAGCACGTCAAATGTTTTTAGTTGACAAGTGGTTTACACGCCTTGGTGTCTAAGAAAGCGCCACATGGTTGATATCCTCACCCATCAACTGAAGTTATGGGGATACTTATGGTAAATTTCAAGATACTTTTTCACTCTAACTCATAAAAGTTAAATTAACTTTTATACCCTTCCTCCCTAACATAAAAACAAGTTCATTTTTACAGATACCAAAAATCCAACTAACCCAAAACTAGTTTATTCTTTTACTTTTCTTTATCTTTAACAGTCGTTGGAACCATCAATCCGTACACTTCATTTCTCACATCGAATTCTATTATTGTTATTATTATTCATGGCTCTCACTAAACAAACAACTCGAAAACCCTATATACGAATTTCCCAACTCTGTGGTGAAGCAAGACCCTGACGTTGCGTCTTATCTATAGGGAACTTATTGCTCCCAGACACGTGGAGGAGATGGAAATTCACTACAGTTAAGTTGATCACCTTTCTATCTTGGGGGTCTTACAAACCTCTAACCCACAAACTTAATTCAAGATACAATTTCGCTCCGACCCATAAAAGTTGAATTCTGGGAAATGACGAAGATCAAGATGATCATCTTAATCAAAATACCCTATAAACATCAACAAGTCATAGGTATATTTATATGTTCTATAAATCTAAGAACTAGTAAATGCCTATTTTATTTTGTTGATCTTTTTCTTCTTTTACGTTTGTTGATTTTTTTTTTAATTGCGATAATCTAATGTCCGGGAACGTGGTTTTTTTTACTGGCGATCCATAGTTTTATTCAAATAGGTTGTGGCTCTTGCATATTAGATTTTGAATAAGTTAAATAAGAGATAAAGTATTAGGGTTGAATTAAAATGTAAATTTATTTTCAAAAGAAAATAATCCCTCCATCCAAGTTTACTTGAGGTATTTGGTTTTGATACACTTGCTGAAATTGATGTTTTTACATAAACTTTTTAACAAAATCTTTGCATTTGAGTTTGGAAATTTAAAATAAAAGATAAAATGCTTGGGTGTTGTTAAAGATTTTATGAAAAAACATCAATTTTAGCAAGTGTAAGGCGAGTGTATCAGAACCAAATACCTCAAGTAAATTTGGATGGAGGGAGTAATTAGATAAGTGAGTTGTCCATCTTTTCACCCTTTTTTTATCGGTAAAGAATCTGGTGCTGACAAGTTTCGAACTCATGTCACTGGCATCATCACCCAGCAATTAGTGGAGAAGTTCGTACCTTCCACAATATAGTTGAGTCCTTAAGTTACATCCAATTTGTTTTAATCAATAAGGATTTTGATTGTGTTGTGATATTTATTTGTCTAATACCATGGTTCTATTTGGAGGTGATGGTGCTGCTGCTGTTATTAGAAGGTGGTGGTGGTTTCTTGAATCACCTCCATAGGCTTGAAGAAGTGGGTTTGGATGATAGGTGAAATTGGACGTTTTGGTGTGGATCATGAGGTAGAAGAATGTTGGAGCTGGTGGAAAAGACTGCAAGAAGAACCCTTTGGTGTCAAGTTGATTTGAAGTTTTGTGCTTGCCATTTGAAAGATTATTACTAAATGCCGGTTAAAGATTATGTATGACTGTAGGTTTTTAACGTTTGATTTTGAACTTGAGTACTCAGTTCAGTTATTGTACACTCGGTGAATTCAGTGTTTCCGTTAAACAATACATGAGTGATAATGAAAAAAAATTCATTTAAAAAAAATCAGATCTTATTGTAAACCCAATTTTTTATTTTAGGTTCAGTCAGTTCAATCAGCAGAATCAGATATATTTCAGTCAGCTACAATCCAATCAATTTTTAATTTAATTTTTATTTGTTATACAAATCTAATTATATGACTAACTCTGACAGTCACGTGCAATGATATTTTAATAACATTCAAAAATATTAGTGATTCAACGATGGTTAAAAACCGTCAAATAAAAAAACTGACTTTAAAACTGTGACTGTAATGCGACTGTTAAAAAACGTCATATAACATTATGACTGATACAGACAGTCATATAACTGGTATTCTGGTGTCGTGTTCAATTCAATAAGTCAATCTTTAACTCAACAATATATTAAAATTTAAGGCTATTTAATCAACGGTATTCAGCAAATGACTAATTGTCGACTTTGTTACCCAATACTTTCAATATTGAGGGATAGTACCTAGATCTAACGTTAACCGTCAAGATAAATATTTGACTGGATCTTATTGAAATTATATAATAAATTCTAAGATATATATTGTTACCCTTAAACTTCATTTCTTTTTCGTATTAAACAAACACAAACGAAACCCTTAATCTGCAAATTCTCAAACATCTCTTAATACATAGTTGAATTCAAGATTACATCTCTTAATACACAGTTATATTGAAGATTCAAAATGGATAAAATCATTTGGAACAATTAAAAGACGCCCATAAGTTTCCCACAAGTCTCAATTTTTTTAATTATGTTTGAATCTTTATAGCAGTCTGTTCTTGTCTAACAAATTTGTAATTTTTAGGATGAGCTCCAATAACTTTAGCAATAACAACATTAAATCCATTCTTATGATGACGATGCTCACCAGCAAGTGATGAAGAATCATTGGATCTTATTTCAGATTCTACTCTTCTACAATTTTTAATCCTTTCGATCATAATCCAAGTTCACCACTTTTATAAATAACTTCAATTTCTTCAGTTTATTGCTCCCCACATTCTCTTGCACCAACCAAATCGAACAAAAAGTTTACTCAAAAACCAATCAAGCCAAACAAATGTACTAACAAACCCGAAAAAAAATAATAATGAAAAACTGAGATATGTAACCACAAAAAAAACGAAGCACTTGATAATTCTGTTGCTTCAGACTCTATTGATGGCACTTATCAATCTTATGCAATCTCGACCACTGATAGAGCAGCCACACGAGATATACCGGTTGCTTCTAAGGCAACTTTCCACGGCTCTATTTTTTCAATTTTCTGCGACTAACGTACGATATGTTGCTGAGGATTCCGCCATTACTGGTAGCGATGGACTCCCCAAGCTTGTTGCCTGCTCTCCTGCAATTTCACTTTCACACGGAGCCATGATTCGAAAACCGGTAAAAACCATCACAAATTCTTCCCATGATATTGTTAATCAGCCGGTGTTTGAGTCGGGTGCTTCTGTTTTTGGAGCATCATCTTCATAGGGTGCCAGGTTTCGAAATCAGGTTGGCAACTCAAATTTTCAATCATCTGCAACATGCTTTTCCCAGGGATCCATTACTCGACACCGGGTTGCGGGTTCGGCATCTCCTGATGCAATAATTCATTCAACTGCCATTACAAGGTCTATTGTTTCTCGTGGAGTTAAGAAATAGACAAGATGGGTTGTTGTATCCCCTAACAACCCAGCTGTAGCTTCAGCCTTCCTTGGTGTTTTTCAAGTACCTGCAACTACCAAAACAGGGGTTGTTGCTTCCACTTCAGCTACTTCCTCTCTTGATGCTGCAGCTTCACAAGGTACAAGTGCTGAATTGACACCATTCAATCGTTTGCGAACACCTCAGTCCCAACAACGTCACATGGTCCAAGTTCTGGAGGCTTTGATTTGTCTGCAAGTCCTAGAATGGGACTGGTTGCTCCCATGTCAACCTATACCTCAGTCGCAACAGCTTCTCATGCTTCCACTTCAACAACTAGTACCTCGCAGGGTGTCATGAACCTACCTACTCCTACAGGTAAATTTCGATTCCCTTTGCATAGTTTTGATGGATGTAAGAACGACATAGACCACAGGGGTTATGGCCAAAGTTCGTTGATCAAACACTTGTGTGATAAGCATTATCCTAATGAGGTGCGCAAGGAGTGGTGTTGTCAACTAATCTGCATCAATTTCAGCGTATTCAAGGCTTGGGAGAGCACTTTAGAGAGTATGCAAACGTGGTTATGTACTTCTTGTATGCAGATACATGCTTGGAGGATATCTTGCAGACATAACGGAGAAGCGATTCTTCGTCCATGGAATGGAAAACGTGTGGACTTTTTGGTGCATGGTATCCCATGTCCTGTTCCATTACTTGCTGTGAACGAGAAAGTTTATGCTGATGTGGCAGCCGACAATGTTCTCAGCCTCAATCTTGAGTTATTGGACCAAGTTTTGCAGACCCAAATATGCACCGTCGCCAGCATCCCTGCTAAGTGCAAACTTCTCTTTGCCAGAACCTTTAATGATGCTATTCAGAGGGTTGTTAGCAATCCCAACGACATATCTCTGTGGATTCAGCTCTTCTTTTTTCCTATATGCACTCTTCGAATTTACTTTCCCAAGAGTAGTTTGGAAGAGCAGTCCGGCAATAAGAAAAAAATTCAGATTGTGGCTATACAGCTTGCTTTGCAAAACTGGTCTGAACCCAACGGATGTGTCAACTTGCTTCATAGAGCATTGGAAGAGCAAGCTGCTCTACAAGAAGAAAGGTGTAAGAACAAGGGGGAAAACCTGGTGAAGACGCAAGAGGATCAAGAAGCAGTGAGCATACGACTTTGTCGTAAGAACCTAAGTAATGGGCTATATACAGTTGTTATTCGCACATTGATTTCCAATGGTGTGGCTCCATCTAATTCGGGCACTTTGGAAGAACTGCAGGCCAAGCACCCTTACGCAGCTCCTCCTGCGATACCAACAGATCCTCTAGCTCAATCACCCTTCGTTGTTTCTAAGGATTTGATTCTGGACAAGCTGAAAAGTTTTCCCAAAGAGACCTCGTGCGGGAGAGATGGTCTTCGTGCTCAACATCTAATCGATGCTTTGAGTGGGTCTGCTGTTGCTGTTTCAGATGAGCTCATCGAGTCCATTACTGAGATGGTTAACATATGGCTTGCTGGTGGTTTCCTCTGGCTTTAAGGGAGTTTGTAGCTTCAGCCCCCCTAACTCCCTTGCTTAAGCCAGTAGGTGATATACGTCCTATCGTTGTAGGTACTATTTGGAGACGTTTATTCTCTAAAGTTGTTGCTTCTCATGTTGGTAAGAAAATGGAGAGCTACCGTGACTTTCAGTTTGGTGTGGGGGTGCCTTGTGGAGGTGAGTCGATTCTTCATGATGTTAACAGGCTTCTTGAGGGGAAGAGTGACTTGACATCTACGTCTATGCTCTTGGTTTATTTCTCTAATTCCTTCAATCTTGTAAGCAGGTCCGCAATGCTTAGAAAGGTACGGAAACATTGTCCTTCCATCTCTAAGTGGGTAGAGTTATATTATGCATCTCCTGTTATATTATATTATATGGACAAGACTCTTTCGTCAGCCCAGGGAGTACAACAGGGGGACCCTCTTGGTCCCATGTTATTTGCATTGACTCTACACCCCTTGATACATAGAATTTCAGATTCGTGCTCTTTGGATTTACATACATGGTATGTAGACGATGAGACCTTGATGGATGACACGTTGATGGTAGCCAAGGGCTTGGACATAATTCAGCAGGAAGGTGTTTCTTTGGGGTTGCATCTCAATGTCTCGAAGACTGAACTTTTTTGGCCTACAGTTGATAGCAGAGGTTTGGTGGAAGGCGTTATCCCGTCTCACATATGCCGACCTGCAGAGGGAGTTAAGCTGTTGGGAGGACATTTTAGCATGAACCCCCAGTTTTATAAGAATATGGTGGTTAACAGGGTACATAAGACTACAGCCTTGATTGATGATACAGAAGCCAAAGGTCCCCAGGACAAGCTTTTACCGTTGAGGAATTGTTCTGGTTTCTCTAGGCTATACTTTGTTATGCGAACAACTAAGCCTGAATATTTGATAAAGGCACAGGTGACTTTTGATAATCACCTTAAACAGTTTCTTAGACATCTTGTTACGGGAGATGGGCCAGGCTGTAGTCTCCTACAACAAAGGCTCGCTACACTCCCTATCAAGTATGGTGGACTAGGGGTGTATACCATGGAGGATACCATGCAATACTGTTATTTGGCATCTTGTTTCCAGACGAAGGCTCAGCAGGAGAATATTTTGAGGCATTCTGGTGTGTTTGATTTGAGCCCAAGTTTTGATCGTGCACTCAACCTATATAAACAGGTATGTGGTATTGAGATTTCTTCATTAGGCATTGATGATATTGCCCCCATTCTATGAGTTCTTTGGCAATCAAATACTTCGATGCAGTGAAGAGAGATTTACCTAATATGTTTGTTATGACGGAGAGGGATTCAACCCTGTGGCAGAGCAACATGATCAAACATGCGCAAGACTATTTGTTGGGCATTCTCATTGCTCGGCTTAATCAAACACTTGTGCCTCGGCATTTTATAGCTATCTTGCGTTATAGGCTTGGGATCCCTCTTTTCGAAGAAAAGGACACTTGCACCAGTTGTGGAAGGGGGATGGATATTTTTGGGGATAATGCCTTGCATTGCTCGCATGGGGTTGGTCTCAAATACAGACTTGACATGGTTCGTGATACTTTTGTCGATATTTGTTTTCGTGCGGATGTCCCAGCTAGGAAAGAGGTTGACTTGGGATTCCTCTCAGACACAAGATTAGCTTTGAGACCTGCGGATATCTTAGTGTATAAATGGGATAATGGGCATGATGTGTGTATGGATATCACAGTTGTTTCTCCTTTCACAAGCGGTGGGGTGCGCACTTTTGTTCCTGGCAAGGCAATTGATGATGCTGTCGCTCGTAAAAGAACCAAATATTTAGAGAAATGTACTGCTCAGGGCTTTGGTCTTGGAGTGCTGGCTTTTACCACTTTAGGGGAGTTGGGTTGCGACAATGTGGATATTCTGAAGAGATTGCGTGGCTATATGGCTAGCCATGATGCGAATGTCATAGTGGGGGATTTTCTTTTCCATCGGATTGGGGCAGTCGTTCAAAAAGGAATTGGAGCCCAGCTTGTTGCTAGGCTTCCATCTAATTCTTGTAATTCTTGATTTTGATTCCCATGAATAAAATACTAATAATTTTTATTTTAAAAAAAATAATAATAAATAAAAAAACAGAGTTTGGGATCCAAACGTATTCATCTTTCTCTTGTTTTTTCCCACTTATTAGTGATTTTAACCATTTTCTTGAAACATCTATTGTTACAAACTACTCAAAATATCTTGATCAAACAACAAAAATATTTGTTTTATTTTAACTCATTTGATGTCTAAAAAGAGGAAAAGATCGGGTCCTTTTGTTTTGGTTTCTACAATACGGGTCTGATAAGGAACAAATGACAATTGTCTTGAGATATGTTGATAAGGAAGGGCTTGTCCAAGAGTTTTTTTTTTTTTACGTACTACGTGTTCATAATTTGTGTGCTCTAACTCTAAAAAAAAAGAATAATGAATGTTCATACTCGCTCAAACCTTCATGTTCAGAATTTGCATGGTCAATGATATGATGGTTTACATCAAGTAGGGCGCAATAAAAAGGTTTACAAGCTTTATTAATCAAAGACCGCCCATATGCGCATATTATGTGTGTTGCTTCACACATCAACTTCAATTAGCTCTAAAAAAAAAACTACCTCAAACTCGGGTCATGTTCGGAAATCCTACTCCATGTTAAACTTCATTGTCAATCTGGTTACACCATCTTCCAAGCGTTAAGCTGATTTTGAATTTGTCCAAGAGGAAGACATGACAGAAAAAAAAAATATTAAATAGTGATCCAGAGACGGGAAGGGAAGCCACTCAGGTTGGTGCTTTACAACGACCTTCATCAACTCGTTGGAGTTTTCATTATAGTTCTGCTTGCAGCTTGATATGCTTGTTTGATCCAACTTGTAAGTTAATTAACAAACTTGATGCTTGCAAATCTGATGATGGATATTTTGCAGGGGAAGCAAAAAGTATTAATGAAGAGATTGAATCATTTAGGTTTATCTTTGTTATGAACTTAATGAATGAAATGATAGGAATTAACGATATACTTTGTCAAGGCCTCCTACTGAAATCACAATATATCATCAATGATGTGAGTTTGATCGAGAGTGCCCAAAGCTTCTTTGAAAATTAAGAGATGATGGTTCGAACAGATTTATATAAACCATTGAATTGTTTTTCATGGACCATGATTTTCATATGCCAGATATGAGAGGTCGACATCTTGTTGGTACCGGGATATCATGTCAACAAGTTGATAACATTACAATTGAGCATAACTATCGTACTGATACATTTGATGTTGCCACAGATTTTCAATTGGCAAAGTTAAAGAGCAGATTACCCGAGGACACAATGGAATTTCTTATTCTAAGTGCAGCTTTGGATCCTATAGATTCTTTTAGGCATTTCAAAATTGAAGATATATGTCTTTTCGGTGGATTACAAAAGGTAACAACACTGTCTATTTACGTATTAACTGATTACGAAAGGATTCGTTGTGTTGATCACAAAAGAGTC
>JAJJMA010110712.1:0-12405 GCA_023529015.1 Papaver nudicaule | reverse complement strand
TGTTCTTCATGAGGGCAATGGTTTTGAAATTCGGAGATATAATTCGTCAATGTGGATGTCTACTTCTCCTATCGATGGTATCTCTTACGTCGAATCTACTAGAACCGGTTTCCTACAGTAAGCTCAATTTTCTTCAATTATACTTTGATTTAACATTATTTTTGAAAACATTATGACATAGAGAGTGTTGTAAACATTTTACAAAACAATTAGACTGTTTGGAGAATAATTTCTCCTAGACCTTCGTTCCTATATGTTGCGACGGAATTTATAGCTTCTAGGATTTTTCAACTCTTAAGTAACTATGAATGAACGCATAATTGTCTAAACTGCACATCATGTCACTGTTAGTGTTGCTATGAATCGGATATGACATAGATGCACAAACTAATTGGGTCTGTGGCTGTGTTGTAGGCTTTTCGACTACATTCAAGGGAAGAACGAATACAAGAAGAAAATTGAAATGACTGCTCCAGTTCTCACCCAAATCTCCCCAAGCGATGGGCCATTCTGCGCATCATCCTTCGTTATCAGCTTTTATGTCCCTAAAGTGAATCAAGCTGATGTACCTCCAGCAAAAGGCTTACACGTTCAAAAATGGGACACAAAATACGCAGCAGTAAGACAATTCGGTGGATTCATAACGAGTGACACTGAACTTGGAGAAGAAGCTGCTGCATTGCATGCTAGTCTTGCCGGTTCTAAATGGTCATCTGCTGTGGAGAAAAGCCGGTTATCTTCGGAATCTGCTTATACTGTGGCAGGCTATAATTCTCCGTTCGAGTTTAAGAATAGAGTGAATGAGATATGGTTTATGTTTGAAATGGAAGAGTAAGTACCGATCGATTCCTCATCGAGTTTATAGCTTATCGGATGCGTAAGAGAAGAAGTTAGGGGATGCCTAGTTATCTTCTTCCGTGAATAAAAATGATAAGGTGTCTGTACTTTGATTTTTGATAATTGATCCAAATACTTTATTTATATATGTTTTGTCTGATCAGATTCAAGTGAAACCTGAGGATTCATAATCCCAATTCCCATGAACAAAAACTTAGATTATAAGAACAACAATCTGAGTTCTTTGTGCTGATTATTTACTAGACATAAGGTAGAGAATCTCATAGTAGATGACCAGACGGTCCAGACCTACAACATATTCTGGCAGTCATGATCACCATTCAAGAAGTCTACACGACACTCATTTGAGAGGTCCAACAATGCAGTATTTTTAACATTTTGGAGATATGAAACAGCTTCATTGAAACATTTGCACCTTGAGGGACGATTATCTTGTTGCTCATAAACCATTTTCGAGAGCCAGTCTGCTTCATTGCAGCATGACACTGATGGGTGAAGGGAGTCAGGATTACCTCTCAAGTAAGGGTAGCAATGGTGGATAATGGCCGCAACACGGTTGCACTCAAATACATCCGGACCTTTTATAACAGCCCCAGCTTCAGATAGTCCTTCCCCATAGCTCGAGCAGCACCCAGCCAATACCAGCAGTAGGAGAAGAGACACAAACCATGTCTTCATCTTTATATAAACTAAATCTCGTGCTCTTCTTCTACTTGGGTTGCGGCAATATATATGCTCTATCTATGAATCTGAAAGAGGATGGTTTGCTTTAAAAGTTAAAATGTTAACAATATTTTGTTCCTATGGTGTGGATTTGCAGAAAAGTAGTGTCAAATGGGGGTACTACTACGCATATGAAACTGAAAGTGGAATTGGGTATGGCATTCTGTTGTCCTTTGGTCTGTCTATGTCATATACCAATTTTTTAAAATTCTATTGTTGGAAGCAGTGTATAACCCAAAACAGAATTGGCTAATTCTACAAAACAGAATTTCTGCAAGTTTAAACTTGTAAAAGGCTTAAAAACTTGGATTTCAGTACTTGAACAAAATCAAACAGAGGGTTCGAAAAATAATTGAAACTAGATGGAGGCTGAAGTGATCACTAGACCAATTTATGTGCTTAAGATACTTAGCGCCCCACAGATATGTTGTTTGGCTTTGTGGCATTCGTTTCCCAGGACTACAACGATCTTACTTTTTAATGATGCATGCAGCACTTCAAAGAACAAGATGCAGCAAACTAAAAAGTGCAAGTTTATATGAAAAACTTTACAATGTCCGAACTCAATGCCCTGCTCTAGACAATGAGAATGTGCACTTGGTTTGGGTTTTATGGCAGGCCAGGATGTCTGTGTGTGTCAGAAAGCATTCTAACTCAACGTTGAGAACAGCAAATTGAAATGGAACATCAATTCTTAAGCTAAAAAGAATATGGACTTCAATGAGAAAATAAAAACATTAACCAACTATAACTAGAATTACATAGCTAGTTAGATAGCTCCTTTTCGTAGTCTGACTGATGAATCAGCGTTCAGTCAACTAGCTGATTTACACTGTCTGACTGATAAATCAAAATTATGAATCCAGAAACAAAAGAATGCCAGCATCATCAACAATTTGGTGCCCAAGAATTAAATATAACATCACCATCATCTTGATTAAATCCCCGGAATTAACATTAATCGTCACCATCTCGTAAATCTTTGATCCTGATTAGTTCTGACAGTAGAAAAGGCCAACAGAATTAGGGTAAGAATTCTGACAAGCAGAAGAAGCAGATGGAGGTATATTAAAACCCTTTGGTAGCATTGCTGAGAATAATGATGTACGTTTACGTCGCTCCTCCCTAACCATTGTTGTTGATAAATTATTCTTGACCATCTTCTTTTTCTGTGCCTTTCTTCTTATTATCATCTTCCTCTTCAAACTACTCTGCTTCTCGCTAAATTCTGCTCGGTCATCTTGTTTACTGCTCTTGATATGGAACTGATGAACTGGATGTTGTTGTGAGTGATGACGTTCTTGATGTAGATTTTGCAGAGGATGTTGATGGTGACGATAAGATTGTGGTATTAGTCGTCTAGATGAATAAGAAGGAGAAGGAAAGAAAGAGATTAGAATAAGTAAGATCACTGACAGGAAGTAAATTGGATTACGATGAACCATGTTGTTGATGGTTGGGGGTTAAGTTATCAGAATCACTGCTACAAGCCAAGGAAGAGAAGAGAAGAGCAAACCAAGAAAGTAGGAAGTTTTTTCAGGCTTCTCTCCGTTTTCCTTCCAATAGGCGCATGCTCACCAATGGAAGGTCATATGCATATATATATACGGTAAAATATGGCAAACAGTCGGCCGACGCAAGAGGTGCATTCCTTCTACAAATTTTACTCCAACTCGGATCTTTACAACAGGGGAGGTTCCAGTACGGCCGAACCCCACCAATAAGCATGCTACACACAATGGGAATTTGTGTCATGCTGGAGCATATGACTATTACCCCGCGGCCCGCACAAGCAAAACCGATCCTAATGACAAAGTTCAACGTAGCAATAGGATGCTAATTTAGTTAGAAGCTGAGCTCATGTACAGTGAACAAATGACAGGTGAAGAAAAATACTAAAACAAAGCATGGAATCAAAATAACAAGATTGATCATAGATTAATGATTGCTTCAGAAGTAAAACAAAAGAGGAAATTTTTACACTTTTCTGACCGGATTCTAGAGGTGGAAAAAAGCTGATAAAATTTACTATTCTACAACATTGGAAGAAAATAAAAAGACCTATACCTACAGATATGAAAAGGAACTACTACTGCTACTCCTAAATAAAATGGGATTTCCCTAAGCTACAAGAAGATTTATCTAAACATCTAAGAGTTCACAATTTTGAACAAGACTACCCTTTTGGTTACTCCATATCTTACAAACATCCCGCAATTACTAACGGATGGTAATCATTCGGTGTTAGAAGAGGCACTTATCTGTTTAGGAATCTCTACGCTCTGTAACCTTACAAGCGGTTGGGTTGTCAGGTATGAATCTAAAACAAATCCTTTGCCTTCAGAAAGAAATCTCGACTGCTGCTGCTTGTGGGAGAACCTTCTGTAGGAAATGTTACTTTGTGAACGATATTCTGGCGGGTGGATGTTGAATATTGAAGAAAAAGGATCAGCATTTACAGAGTCAGAGTAATCTGCAGTACTGAATGAATCACGGGTACTCTCAGTAGTAAATGATGAATCGTCTGAGCTTGTGAAAAGTGACCAGTCAGTTGATGTTGCATCTGAAAAGTCGAAGCTCGTGGAGTCTGAAAAAGTTTCTCTCATTGGTGGGACCTGTCTGGTTGATGTCTGATTTACATGACCCATATAAATGTCAGGTCTAGTTTGCCCTGTACTTGAAAATTTATGAGTTTTAGATACACCCTGCCTTACCGAAGCTGGAACACGGGGTACCATAGGTTTTTCAGTAGAGCCTCTTGGAGGACGTGGGTAAGACCTGAGCATTGAGCTAGTGAAAATATGACCAAATAGTCGAAAACCTAATTTTATTAATACAACTCAGAAATGTATTTACCTTGTGTAGAATAACATGTATGCACCTTCTGACATCACCTGGCTAATTGATACTGGCTGGACCTGACAGGATAGATCGATAATGTCTTTTTTAGTCAAAAAGGCATATCAGAAAACAAAACAGTGATTAGCCTGAAAAAAAATTGCGGCCCCAGCAATTAGCTAGGCCCTCTAAGAGGGGCCTAGAAATTCCAGTGTTATGATTATAAAAATTAATAATCCACCAAAAGATGTACATATTGATCAAATCCGGTCAATACTAAGAGAAACTTCAGATGAATGAGACCCAAGTTACCAATCTTTATGCATGTGATACCTAAGAAAATACTTTGCTTATATCTACAAGATAAAAAACTTAGATATCGTACAGTTATGTGGTTTCATCTTATCATAAAAACAGTCAACCAAACAACAATATAAAAGAGCCTAGCTTATCAACCAGTCAAATGCGGCACAGACCTAGTCACCAAACAGGGGGAAGGTATGATGGTAAAGTAACCAAAAATTTGAAAGTGCTGCTGTAAGAAAGAAAAACAAGCAGCATGCAAGTACTTATTGCATATAGGTTTCTTGAAAAGCCATTATTTGTGAACAAACAATAAACCCTAACATGCCATTTAGAATCAACATATATGGGGAAAAAGACGACTTCTTTACCTCGGTGTCATTTATCCTGAACCACGTGCCTTGCAGACTCTTAACATACGATACATAATGCCCAGAAAATGACGCATTAAATGTGTCCAAATGCACAATGACTGCATACAGCATGTACAAGGGAGGACTATCGCCTGTTCCAGTCATGAATGGTATCATGTCCAACAAGTCTGGGAAAGTAATGCATTTGTTTATTTTCCCGTATTTTCCCTCCTGGAGATGCAAACCGAACAATTTAACGATCAAAATCAAATTTTACATCAATGAACCGGTTAGGAATGCCTAATAAGTATAAAAGTCAATACTAATCCTTCGGAAATAGCAAACTATTCGCCCTAACATTCCAATACAGTAATGCTAATTTCTACTCACAAGTAGCAGTGTTTTCAAAAACATTACCTGAAACCTTTTCAAAACAATCGTAAGGATGTTTGGCGCCTCATGTATACTCAACTGCTTTCGGGCCCTCACATACATGGCACACCTACACAAGAAACACATAGAAAAGTATGAGTCACCGTGTAAATCAAGTTAGATGATTAACGTGCAAATGAATAAGCTAACAGACCTTCCACATCTGTACATGTTTTCTCCATCCAAATCCTCGCATGCCGTGAACTGAGTGAGTGCATCTTGCAGTGACTCGACCCAACCAAGTATCTCAAGTGTAAGATCCATAATGTTTTCATATCGCTCTGACTCATGCTGACACCTCAGACACTTGACCTGTTTGCAGAGAGACATGAACTCCATCACAAAGATATAATACGCAGAAGCCAACAGGGTCATCCAAAAATAATTTTTTTCACACATCATACGCAAAACAAAAAAAAAAAAAAAAAATCACCTTTGATCGAAGACGACCGCCAAAGATGTGTTGTATGAATGTTGTTTCTTGCAATCTTGGATCAACTTCCTTCTCAACGCCCAGTCCCTCGAGGCATATTGATTGCATAGATGTTACAAGAAGCCTGAATTAGAGGCCATCAGAATCGATTAACCGGGATAATTTTATTTTTCCATCAAATATATATGGTCCAGAAAGAAACTGGATAAATTTTATTTTGCCGAGCAAAGAGAATATATAGGCATAGTATTTCCAACATGCCATGTGTACACCTTAACACACCTTAAAAATTCGTGAGCATCCTCCTGACTTCCACTACCCATCTGACAACCAATACTTTGCATGTGCGAGAGGATTCTATTAGGAGACAAAGGGCCTCCACCTTCTCTCAACATCATCACGTGCTGCTCGAGTTCACACATAAGACACCAGTTTTTCTTACGGCCTAAACATGTAAATGGTTAATGTTACAGACACTCAAACACAATACCATTAATAATCTATACATTTAGAGCTAGGCGGAGCACAGGTATGAGGAATGCATTACAGTGTCTCGAATGTAGTCTACGGAGCAGGTAGATGGTGAGAGGCTTTGTGCATGTCAGACACTGCAACACAGCATTTGCATAGCAACTGGAGATGTAATAAGCACAATCAGTACTCAGTAGCATAGAGACAAAAGTATGCCGAAAAGACCTTCAAACTTTCCATTATAAGCTTATAATGAGGAATATTTAATAATAACTAGACTATGCAAACAACCCAATAGTATCCCTCCACCATACAACCACAGCAAGTGAGTTACGGTGCTACCCGTGCAGGTGACTAGGTAAGCAATACTGATTTTCTGGGCATTTCAGTCATAGGCTAGATATCAGAATAAAATTGCAAAGGAAGAAAGAACAAATAGGGTCGTGATAGGCTTGGCGACCCAGCGGTAGACCAATAGAGGGCAAGAGCAGTACCAAGATGGGTTGTTCCTGACTTTCTAGCTCATCTTATTTCCAGTTCCTATATTACGATATACAATATTGGTAATATGGCCTGATAAGTGACATCTTGGGTCATAAAAGAGCTTGAGTTTCTCCTACCAACAAATCATGCATCGCCAGAAACCGTACCCCACTGATCAGTTTATATTCCAAAAAAAAAAAAAAAAAAAATTTACTACATGTTACTCGTACTCCCACTTAAGGGGTGACATAAAGATAGGAAAGTACCTGTTCCCACAGTTTAAAAGGCCTCTAGGAGAAAGGTCCAATACTTCACAACAGAAGCACTTTACGAATTCCTCGTAAGGGAACAAGACCTGATTGTTTAAGCAAAATATGACATCTTCAATCGCAATGCTAGACCAGAATATAATGATCAGATGTAAGACCAGTGTGTTCAAATAAATGAAAGTAAACCTTAATTTTCTTATGACCATCAATGGTAACCCCAGCAGGGTCTTGTTTATGCACTCTCGACAATTTCCTTAAACCAGGTATCTTCATACCTCCCATTTCCCATAGACTATTGCTTCCTTGGGCAGCGTTCGCCGTTGAAACACTTACTTGGGAGATTTCTGAAAAAATAATAATTACAAGGAAATTATTGGCTGCAAACCTGAAAACTTCATGCAAGCAGAAGGATGTTGAACAAAAATGACCCACTTGATTCATTTGTTAGGCATCCCCTTCTATCCGGCCTTGGAATTTGCCCTTCTCTTGTTCCTTCAGGAACTGGTTTTGATGATGCAGAAGTTTGGGGCTCTGTAGAATGTGATTTACTTTTAGATTTGTTTCCTTTGCTTGAGATCTTTTTAGTTAGGGATTCTACTCTCTCAATATTACAGGACGGTCCCTCCTCAGGAAAACTGCATCTACTAGGAATATTGTCCATCTTAATATCAGATGCATTTCTCCCATTTGGATCGAAATAAACTGCAGTTGAGGTGCTACTATCAGTACTTGGTTCAAGTACATTTCGAATTTGACCACTTAGCTTATGACTTTCGCGCATGGCACTACTTCTTGAACCAGTACGTTCACGGCCGGAGGTAGGACGACTATTGGTGCTATGCCTTCTAGGAATCTCTTCTGCCGATTCAACAGAGTCGTCATTCACTATCTAAACAATGAAGAATTCTATGAGTGTTAGAACTTGCAAAATGTATTGAAATAAAGAGATATAGGAACAAAGGAAGTCTAGAACCTCATGTCTCGAAGTAGCACTCTTTGCTGGATTAGGAAACGGCAAAGATGAGTTGGTGGCTCGATCTTTTAGGGATTCTTCCACAAATCCAAATAGGGCTTCCTCGGCGTTTGGGAGTTCTCGGTTGCTTCTGGACATAGAAGCGGTAAGAGGAACAGCAGCAGGAGGAGGAAGATGTGATCTATAAAAGGGAGCATTGTTGTGCATCGTATGCTTGTCATCATTTGCGAAGGCCCACGAGTTGAGATTTGCATTTGGTGAAATACCTTCATCAAAAGATCCTTCAAATGAAGGAGGCTTGGAAGACAAATTAGAGGAGGCCATTTCCAACAGCTGGCATTCTTGCTTGTGACCATGCCTCCAGTGAACTATTTGACACTTCCCGGAACTGAAAAGATGTAATGACATCGATATGAATAAAACAGTTTGAGCAGGACAGACTTAAGTTACGGCATCAGATGTATCAATGACTTATCAGGTATAACAGTATAAGACAGCTTGCAAATGTTATAAATGTACATGAGTTTCCATTTCCTGACTAAAAAAGATCACTAGAGTATTTAGACTCCTAAAAACAATGTGCTAATTACAGGCACATCTAAAACATAACCTGCGCAAGAATGACATTGGTATGCTGGTGATAGGCACTAGTATGGCGTGTCAAACACTGAAGCAGGCAAATAATATGAACACCGACACGGTAACACATGTACGTATATTCCTTAATTACGTGTTTTGATAGTTCATATGTTTGGACATAAAGTTGTTAGATAGGCACACAAAACATTAACCTAGAGGGATGTATTACGTAGTTTACTATTATGCGCAAGTATGCACAATATCTATATGGAATGCCTGACATTTTCTCGTTGGAAAAGGATCGAGGTTATATGATCATCCAAGCATGGGTTGGTTGAACTGTGTACCTGAAATACTGTAGGTGATGCCATTAAGATGGAAAACCCGCATCATAGTTAAAATTCGAAGGTCACATTAACAAGTAAACCCAGAGACACTATATAATGATCCTTTATGTGAATGTGCAGTGTTAGTGTTTTGTGGTTTTCCAGTGTGTGGACTATATTATGCATACGCTTGACTCCGCAATGGGTACACAGGTGGCACTGATGCGGTTTAATGCTCATCTTAAATGCTCTGGAATTTATCATTTTAGTTCTATAGTTCCAATCCACATGTGACTTTTTGTTTAGTGCCATCAGAACATTTAACAGATTGGCAAAAAATCAAATGATAATGGATGTGCTAATGTAATTGTATGACATTTAGCGAGTTGTTTATGTTTGGTCACATTGAATAAATGCAGATAATAGTAGAAAAAAGGAGAGAAAGTAAGTCAATAATTACCAGTATCTAACAGACTTGCATCTGGAGCAACGGGTGGTAGCAGGACCAAAGCATCTAGCACAGGGATGAAAATTGGGTTTTGGGGAAATGTCAACAGGGAAAACAACAGACGCAGTAGCCATTGCTTCTGCTGCCCGAAGAGCTTCTTCGGCTGCTAATTGAGCAAGAAGATCGATCCTCTCCTTCTTCTTGGCGGCCTCGTTCCATTTACCGAGCAAGATGTAAGTAACCAGAGGGAACACAACCAAGACCAGAAAAAGCGCAGGTATATCAGCTTCCCTTGGCTCAAGCATGTCCCCTCCAACATACTCATGACCAGCTTCCTCTCTCTCTCAAGTCTCAACCAGTATCTTCTCCCTATCAATGCAAGTAGTGTACTCTAGGTTTATTATTATTCTCTCTACAAACTACTGTCACAAACAAAAGAAAACAATAATTTAGGCATTGCAAATTAATGATTTCAGATACCATAAGTTAACCTCTACCATTACTATTACATTCCCAAATGATGAAATCAACTAACCATTTTCAGATAATAAAATAAAATCATATCAAGAGATTTTTTGGGATTTTTTTTCTGATCTTACCTGAAATAGAAGAACCAAAAAACCAAATGAAACCCTAAAATGATTCTCCAGATTGTTTCTCTTCTTCTTCTTCACTCACTCACTTACTCACACAGATATTAACGAATTTTTTTCCAATTTCTTTCTTTCTTCTTCTGAGTCTAACCCAAACAGTATTCTCTTTCTCTCTCTCTTCACACTTATTATTACTTCCTTTTTTAATCCTATTTATCACTCAGCTACACAGAGATTCGTCCAGCTCTGGACTTACAAATGCGCCATCTGTGATAGTGAGATGGGTGATGGTGTGAGGATCGTTTGATTGTAGCATAGATCTCTAGGAGAAGTACACTTAAAAGATGAGAGACAAGTACAGTATATGCCAAAACAATAATGCATCTCAACTTAAAATAACAACAACTATTATCGCTGTACGGGTTAAACTGGATTACAGATCTCCGTCTCTCTGATTATAAAAGAAAAACCAAGATGATTAGTGCAGGGGGTGTGAGCAGGAGGACCAGCAGGTTTCGTTTTTTTGTTTAGCGATCAACAGAGATTAGAATGAGATGAATGAAGGGACTATCATTTTACTGTTGTTTATTGGTCAGTGGAATTAGTAAAGTATTTTCATCTGTCGTGCAAAATTGTGGAATGTGGACAGAGACTGTGGAGGAACGGAGAAAAGGAGAATTTGTAACAAAGAGAAGGTAACGAAACATCTGTTTTTCTATAGCTTGTTGTTGCTATTGGCATAACAAGTAGGAGTGCAGCACATGATTGTTTAATAATCCATGACCCCATTGGCTACTTCATTTTGAAATCCGCTGAGTGACTGAGTTGGAAGGGGAGAATAGACTAAGAAGGCTGCTTCGGTAGCTTGAGAATGGAATTTGTACGCAAATTGGTGATGATCACTTGATCAGCCTCTCATTTAATTTTTTTTTTTTTGAGACCCGCTTTGAAAGCATTAAAATAAAAGAGAATGGGGAAGAGGTCGATCATCAGCTGTTCAAATCAGTTTTTCTTCCTGGCGGTTGATCATATCCTCTTGCTTTGACTCTCTCATTCAAGTGAAGGACTGTATGAATGATTTGTTGGGATTACAGCAGTAATCACACCAAGAATTTGTCATTTGAATTACGTAGAACTAAAGATAAAAATGCAAACACACAACGAAGAATAAGCAAAACAAGAACACATGATTTAACGTGGTTCGGCGTACCTACTCCACAACAACAACGATCAACTGTTATTGATAGAACCAATTACAAGAGACACCAACACCTAACTCTCTTTGTAATAACCAGAAGGTCTATCACCCGATTGTATTTCTCACAGGCTTAACACGCATAACACGATGCCTATATATAGGCTTACATAACTTGAATACCAAGGTACATAGGCGGTGGGACTTACCAAAGATATAGCATCTTCAACAGACTTCAGTATCATGCCTGCAGGATTGTCTTCAGTATCAATCTTCAACAGACTAACTTCTCCATCATCAATCACTTCTCTGACTTTGTGATAACGGACTTTAATATGCTTGGTACGAGCATGATAGACTTGATTCTTCGCAAGATGAATTGCACTCTAACTGTCACACTTTATAGCCACACACCCTTGTGTTATCCCAAAGTTTATCACCAAACCACGAAGCCACAATGCTTCCTTAACAGCCTGTGTCACTGCAATGTACTCTGCCTCTGTGGTAGACAAAGCTACTATTGACTGTAACATAGACCTCCAACTGATAGGTCCTCAACATAGGATAAAACAATACCCAGTAATTGAACGGCACTTATCACTATCACCAGCATAATTTGAATCAACAAAACCACAAAGCTTTAAGCTTTGCTTCTTCTCAAATACTAAACCAACATCGAGAGTACCTTGAAGATATTTCAAAATTCCCTTAACTGCAAACCAATGTGCTCTCCCAGGATTAGTCATATACCTACTCACTAAACCCACTGCCTGGGCTATATCAGGTCGTGTACAGACCATAGCATGCATCAAAGAACCAACTGCCTCATCATAAGGGATCTTTGCCATGAACTCCTTCTCTTCAAATGTAGTAGGACATAACAAGTTAGATAACTTGACTGTAGGTGGCACTGGCGCACTTACTGTTTTTGAGTTTTGCATATCAAACGATGAACAACCTTTCCAAGATAGGCTTTCTATGTAAGACATAGTCTACTCTTCTTCCTATTTCGGCATATTTTCATCCCCAATATCTTCTTAGCTGACCCAAGATCCTTCATCTCAAACTCTGAACTCAATTGTTTCTTCAACACTTCAATTTCTGACTTGTTATTTGCAGCTATAAGCA